>MUZH01004107.1:0-43836 GCA_003012965.1 Juglanconis oblonga | reverse complement strand
CGGGGAGGCCGACCTCACAGCCAGTGCGCATCAGACAATGGGATGAAGAGGGCAATGAAGGAGGGCAGTGGAACAGAGTGGGGAGTCGAGGTGGATTATTGCGTGCGACCGAGTATGAAAAGTTGAACGTTGCCGATGTACGATGAGCTGCTGAGCAGAGAGATTAGAAATATGAGAGATAAGATGACGGCACGATGGGAGTTTCCCTCTTTTTTTTTTGATTTTTTTGATTTTTTGATACGACGATCAGTGAAGATGATGAGCACGATGCCATTTACGATGAAGATGGCGAGCAACTAATTCCCTTTTTGTCGGTTTTCCTCCTTTTGCTCCACCCGAATCAGCATGTCTAGTGGATCGGCCATCCAACAACTGCGGCTCTAGATAAATCTTAATACACTATGTACTAGTACAGCAACCTGACACAGGGCTTCCTTCACTGTACAGCACTCAAAGAAGACATCAGCTCCAGAAGATTCCAGGCTGGGAGGGTCCAGGGGAATAGCCACCATGGTATCAAAGTGAGGCGGGGAGAGGAGGGGGGGTGGGAAGATGTAGTACCAGAGGACCTAGGTGCTGTTTGTCCAGTTGCGAAATTGAGCCGACAACCTCCTCCCCCTCATTGCCCTGTCAAGAGCCGGGCCCGGCCTTGGGAGGTTCTTCTTGTAGGACAAATTCCTGCAGGGTCATCATGTGACATTTGTGAGCATCGGGTTGTTTATGTGAATTTTACCTGAGAATGGCCAATGACCTTGTTTGTTGTGTACCGTAGGTACCCTGTGTGTGTGTGTGTCCCCGCACGGCAGGGTATTGAAAGAAGAAAAGAAAAGAGCGTGAGACATCTTGCTGTGGGTCTATCTACCTGCAAGATCATCGGGAAGCTAAGCGTCAGGATGTCGTACGCGGGAATTTGAGCAGTACAGAGGGACCTAGTGCACCAGATTGACTGACGCTGTTTTTTCTTTCTGAGAGACATTAGACTTTCTAACGCTGCCGCTACTTCGACACTTCCTTCTTGCCCTTGGCCTTCGTCTTTGGTTTCTCAGCCTTGGGCTTCTCAGCCTTGGGTTTATCAGCCTTGGGTTTATCAGCCTTGGACTTGCTAGCCTTGGACTTGCTAGCCTTGGGCTCGTCATCCTTGGGCTTGTCATCCTTGGACTTGGCATCCTTGGGCTTGTCATCCTTGGACTTGCCCACCTCCTTCTTATTCCTGCTCAGCGCGTGAGGATCCAGACCCCGTCTCCGCATGGCATTCCTCTTGCCCTTCTCAATATACTGCTCATCTGCTTCGTCATCAAACCCGCCAAAGCCATCATCCTGACCATCCTCCTTGTCTTCGTCATCCGTGATGGGCGTCTTGTCCACAAACTCGTCATCCCCATTGGCTGCCTTCGGTGAAGAGGCAGATTTGCCGCCGCTGCCACTCCTGTCCACGAGCACAGCATTCGCCGGGGTCGCCGCGGTCTTTTGGAATTTGGCTACGAAGAAGCCGTCCACGTTGTACGTGTGAGGGTAGTACCGACGTGTGAGCTTCAGGGAGGGAGGGAAGTTCTTGCCGCGGTAGCTCGTGAAGCCCTCGCGGCCGAAGGTCAGGTTCGTCTCGACGAGCTTGACGTTGGGGCGCTTAGCGAGTGCGTAGGCCACGACTTGCTCGTTTTCTTCGACTGTGACGGAACTAGTTGTATTGTTAGCTAAAATCGGCAAGGAATATGAGTTTGTGATGGAGAGGCTCACCAAGTAGAATAGACGATATAACCACCCGTCTTACTGTGGTGGTTCACCGAATCAATAGCAGCCAACAACAGCTGCTTCTGCGTGTGGGGCAACACCATGAAGTCCTTCTCCGTCTTGTTGGTCTTGACGCTCGCATCCTTCGCAATAACACCAGTTCCGGAACATGGAGCATCGAGCAACACCCTGTCGAACCCGCCAATGGGCTTGGGGAACTCGCGTGCGTCGTAGTTGCACACGACGACATTCCTGCATCCCAGACGGTGAATGTTTCCGACAAGACCCTTCGAACGGGACTTGCTCATATCGTTCGCGAAAATACACCCCGTGTTCCGCATCAGCGCGGCCATGTGCGTCGTCTTTCCACCGGGGGCGGCAGACATGTCTAGCACGCGCTCGTTCTCCTGCGGCGCGAGCGCCATGACGGGCAGGAAGGAAGACGCGGCCTGGATAATGTACTGGCCCGCGAGGTACTCCGGGGTCGCACCCAGCGGCACGTTGCTCTCGAAGATCTGCAGGCCGACCTTGGACCACTTGCCGACAGGCTCGAGGGTGACGCCGCGGTTGATGAGCGCGGAAGCAAGGTCGCGTCGGTTCGTGCGCAGCGTGTTGGTGCGGATGACCATGGGCCGGGCGCTCTCGTTGGCCTCGAAGAAGTCGAAGGCCTCCGACGGCGAGAACAGGTGGTAGAGCTTCTCGGCGAGGTACTCGGAGTAGCCGTAGTAGGCGCAGATGTCCTTGATCAGCTGGGCGGTGTACTCAGCGCGCGAGCGGCCTTCCTCGGCCAGATTGGAGAAGTCCTCGAGGACGCGGACGTTCTCTGTTATCCTGTTGCGCAGGAGTTGCAGGTCGGGAGCTAGCAGGGCCTTCTTGTTGGTATCTTCATCGTCTTCTTCCTCGTCGAGCACGTGGGGCTTGTCTCCCTGGATGTTGGTCTGTAGGGCCGTTTCCTCTAGTTCTGCTTGCGCATCGGCGGCTTCTTGTGCCAACTGCTTGTCCAGCTTCCGGGACAGTCCCTCGATATTTGCAGCCGTCAACTTCTCCTCGCCATCTGAGTCGTCCTCGTCCTCGGAGAAGACAAACTCTTCTTTTCGCCGGTCATCGTCGGAATCGTAGACTGAAGAGTCTGAGCCGAGGAAGTCATCACCCAGCTTCTGCGGCTCATCATCGTTCTCCGCGTCAGATGAACCCTCTTCCAGCTCAATGTCTGAGTCGCCAAATTCCTCGTCGATCTCGATGTCGGAGTATGTGGATTCGGCAGCGGCCTTCTTGGTCTTCTTCTCAGGCTGTTTCGCTACCACCCTCGTGCCGTTCTTCTGCTTCGTGTTCTTCTTCGCAGCCGGGGCGGCCTTCTTTGCGCCATTCGTCTTCGCACCGTCGGGCTTGTTCGTCTTTCTTTTCTTGGCCGGTGCTTCCTCTGCAGCGTCGGCCGGCAGACCCTTCTTGCGCTTGAGTTTGGCGAAGTGTTCCTCGGACAACTTCTCAGGAGGACCCTGCTTCTTCATGCGGCGACCGGGACCCATTTTGACTGAAATGGAACGAGTGAGATGAACCAGGAACGGTTGTCGTAAATCGTGTCTTGATTGTCGTCGCAGAAGAGGAACATGGGAGAGAACATAAAATTTCACGGAAAAAAAAAGTTGGGGCGATAAGATAACGGCCGTGGTGCAGCAGCAAGCAGCAAGGACGGCCCCGCCAGTCGAACCGCGCTGTGGCGTGGGCTCTGAGTTGCACTACGTAGCGGCGTCCGTCTTAGTTTATCCCGGAGCCTCGCCCGCCACCTTCCAACCTTCCAACGTAGATCCAAACCACAACTACACTCCTCACGCCCAGCCTCACCGTTGCAGCCGCTACTATTCACAATGACGGAGGTTGCATTCGCTAAGTCCTTCCTCTCGGCACTGGACTCACGTCCGGTGAAGCTCTCCCCGGACCATGTCGAGGATCCCAAGAGCTACCCGGCGAGGCCACCCGTATGTTTTCTCCGGAACCCCTCCCCTAACTGCCGACCAGGTTCTCTGGCTGATTCTCGTGACCGCTGCAGTACACCCTCCCGAAGATGCCCAAAGCAATGTCCAAACGCGTCGCCCTCGCCCCCGGCCAAGAGCGCTCCGTGACCGTGCACATCAAGTCCCTGCGCAACCCGCCGCTGGACATCAGGCTCACCTCGCAGCCGCTCAACACGTCCATCCTCGACATCAAGACCGCCGTGGCTGAGCAGGCGAGCCTTCAGGTGGACAAGATTAAGGTGCTGCACAAGAAAAAGCCTGTCGCGGACAGCAAGGTGCTGAAAGAGCTACTGGGCGAGGAGGAAACGAGCGTCGAGTTCTCGGTCATGGTCATGGGCGGTGCTGCCGCTGCCACTGCTGTTGCGAGTCCGATCGCGAAGACAGAGGAGCCAGTAGCGGGAGCCAATCCGGCGCAGGGACCAAGTGGAGAGGCCGTGTTGCGGACGGATGAGTTCTGGACAGATCTCAGGGGGTTCTTGTCGCAAAGAATACGGGATGAGAAGATCACGGAGGAGTTGTTTGCAAAGTTCCTGTCCAGCTGGGAGCGGTAGCTTGTGGAACACAGGGAGGTCAGAGCATAAGATATACCACTGCAAATTACAGCAACTCTTACCGGTTTCGGAATGGGCACAGCAACAACTTCTTCCTCAGTACTTTCGAATGTATGGGACTGGGAAGAAGGCTAGAATTCAAGGCGCATCCCAACGAGGTTGAGAGAAGACCAGACGCCTGTCTGATTGCTATTGCAAGGCAACGCCGACATCAAATATCGAGCGTCACCCTGTCTTCCATTAGGGGCAAAAGAGCAAAGCAGTCCCTCAACAATGTGATATCTTCCGTGTCTCCCTCCTGCTGCAAAAATCTCGAGACTCCTGTGGCACGCACCAGGCCAGCCTATGCCGTCTACTATAAACGCAACGCAGCTTCGTGATGCTCTTCCTCGCCCATCATGACTCGACTTAGGCAGCGGCACCCTTGCTGACCTTAGCCAGGATGGAGTCGTGCTCGATGTCGTCGCCGTCGTTGGCCTGGATCTCGACAGCGATGCCGCTCAGGGCGCGCTTCAGGGCATCCTTGGAGGAGGCGTACACCATCTTGGACTAGAAGAGAGGGTCAGTGGGCGTGGGATCGGAGGAAAGAGTGGTTGGTGTGGCTTGCTTACCTTAATGCCGGCATCATCAGGGGACCAGGCAATGAAGGTCAGCTTGTTCCTGCGCGAGTGTCAGCTTGCGTGTCCTGTGCCGTCCCGAAGAGTTGATGCCTACCGGTCGCCCTCGCCAGACGCCAGGCTGTACTCAAAGTCATAGACAGCGTATCGGGGACCCTTGCCCTCAGCACCCTAGGCATCCATCAGTAAGACCAAGTCACGCGAGCAAGAGGCGTCGTAAGCCGGGAAGGAGGAAGGATGGAGCGTACGGTCTTAGAGACAGTCTTGGCGTTCAGGAGCTTTTCGCGGAAGGCCTCCCAGTCCTTGTTGTCGCTCGCCTCCTCGACGACAATCTCCTTAAGGTCGTCCGACAGCTTGAAGATGATGAACTTGTACTTCTTGCTGAGCTTGAGGTCGTTCCAGGAGCTGACGCACTCCTCGTTCACGGTCGCTCTGTGCAAGAATTGTAGCTGTTAGCTTTTGCATGCCCGAAGGGTACTGCTGGCGCCTTGTCGTGTCCTTTTTTCGCCATCGCGCACCGATGAGCACCGATGATCTTGACGCGAGCGGAGACTCGGTCTGCGAGGGCAGCAGCGTCTTGGGAGGAGGTAACTAACCCGGATTGAGACTGGCAGGTTCATTTGTTAGTACAAAGAAATCATGATTCTGGAGGTAGGCATAGCTTACCATGGTGGCGGAAGGGATGGAGAAGAGGCTCGAATTTGATGGCGGTGGGTTCGGTTGCTGGACGGAGAGATAAAGCTGTCCACGGTGAGGGGTCAAAGTCAGCAAAAGCACGATGCCTGGATCCAGGGCACAAGAGGCTATGACGTGACTAAGATAAAGCAGCTCCGTCTCAAAGCAGCTTCAGGGAAACGCACCGGCACGGAGGGGTTCGTCAAAAACGAGATGCGTCGACCGAGCGCAAAGGTGTGGAATTTGTTTTGTTTTGTTTTGTTCGTTTGCGTTGGGTTGGGAGTTGGGAGAGTCGCACAGCAAGTGGATGAGGTGGTGCAGGTGGGAATCGTTGACAGTTGCTGCCCGGAATAAAAAAGGGGCAAGGGGGACATTTGTTTGGCCAACTTGGTGGGGCAGAGCCGCCCGCAGCCTGCCTGCTTGGACAGCAGCACTCCCGGTTTCCCAGTCAATCACCAACGCTGCCTAGCCTGCCCTCTCAGGCCTAATAGTAGGTACACAGTACACTTCTGCTAACAAACCAGCGCCGTTGCCTGCACTAGTAGTGACAGGAGGACAGTATATTTCTAGAAACTATATCATAGGGCCTTGACACTCTAATGTAATATACCTGAGTAACTACTAAGCAGATTTAATATACTTTTTTAAAATAAAAAAAATTCAAAGATTTTATAATATACTCTACTAGATTTACCTTATTATTTCAAGGTAGGTACTATCTCTTAAGCTCTTATTTTTTTTTAATTTTTTTTAGATTCTCTTCTCTCTTTCTTTCTATATCAAGACTTAAAGTCTGAACTATATATCTATATCTATATATACTTCTTTTCTTAAGTTTTACTAAATAAGGAAAGCTATAGTACTTTCTCTCTCTTTTTCTAGTACGCTTTCTAACTAAAAGAAGAAAGAGAGCGCAGAAGTTGCAACAAAATAGAGGAAAGAAAGAGGAGGAAAGAAAGAGGAGGAAGGAGAAGGGAGAAGGGGTATGGAGGTAGCGGCATAGCACTGCAGAGCGGCCATGCAAGGCCCAGTCAAATATCAACAAAATCACAGGCTTATGTGGCTGGTGAATTAGGGGGCCTGATAGACGCATGCATACTCTGTACTCCGACCTGACTTATCTGGCCATGAATGCCTAAGGCAAGAACCATGGTCAGCCCGGACTACGCACTAGGAGGAGTACTTGGTAGGCAGAAGGGAATGCAACCAGTCCTGTAGAATCTGTAGGTTTTCTTCTTGCTCTCGCTTCTATCTCAATGTGGTATGGAGGGTGATGGTAATGTACAGGCCTAGGAAAACCCCCAAGGCGTCGCGGAGGGATATGCGAGGTATCAACGGAGAAGAGATGGAGTGGAGAGAGATGGGAAGCATGTCCGCCATGGATCCGACCCTTCAGAACACCGAAGCCAATATGCCCAAACAAGTCGTACCGTGCCGCTGTAATACAAAACAACTTTTCCTTTTTTCGTCCGTGACTTAATCCTCTCACATCATACCCGGCATCCCACCCATTGAGCCCATACCAGGAGGAGAAGGCTTCTCCTCTGGTGCCTCCACAATCGCAACCTCGGTCGTGCCAAGCAGCGAGGCAACTCCGCTAGCATCAACGAGACCAGTCCGCACAACCTTGAACGGGTCAAGGATACCGGCAGAGATCATGTCGACGTACTCACCCTTGGAGCTATCGAAGCCCTTGTTGAAGTCCTTGCCGAACTCGTCCGTCAGCTTGCCAACAACGACAGAGCCCTCCAGACCAGCGTTCTCGACGATGGTCCGGGCAGGCCGGGTGATGGCGTTCTTCACAATGCTGATGCCGAGCTGCTGGTCGAAGTTGGCAGACTTGACATTGCCCAAGGCCTGGGCAGAGGCCTTCAGAAGAGCGGTGCCACCACCAGGCAGGATGCCCTCCTCGACGGCGGCCCGAGTGGCGTTCAAGGCATCCACGAACCGGTCCTTCTTCTCACCAACCTCAACCTCAGAAGAGCCACCGACCTTGATGACGGCAACACCGCCGGAGAGCTTGGCCAGGCGCTCCTGGAGCTTCTCCTTCTCGTAGTCCGAGGTGGTAGGGTCGGCCATGACACCACGAATCTGCTCGCAGCGCTGGGCAATAGAGTCCTTGGAGCCGTCGCCGTTTAGCATGATGGTGTCCTCCTTGGTAATGGTGATGGAGCCGGTGGAGCCGAGCATGTCGATGGTGGCCTTCTCGAGCTTGACGTCCAGCTCATCGGTGAAGACGGTGCCGTTGCTGAGGACAGCAATGTCGCCCAGGATGGACTTACGGTTGTCACCGAAGCCAGGAGCCTTGACGGCAGCCACCTGGAGCTGGCCGCGCAGCTTGTTCAGGATGCAGACAGCCAGAGCCTCGCCGTCGATGTCCTCGGCAATGATAACCAGAGGGCGGCGAGTTTGGGTGGAGATCTCGAGGGCAGGGATGATGTCCTGAACGGCCGAGATCTTCTTCTCGGAGAGGAGGATGAGAGGGTTCTCAAACTCGACCTTCTGGGCCTTGGCATCGGTGATGAAGTAGGGGGAGATGAAGCCGCGGTCGAAACGCATACCCTCAGTGATCTCGAGCTCATCGTTCAGGGTCTTGCCCTCCTTGACGGTGATGACGCCTTCCTTGCCAACCTTCTCCATGGCGTTGGCAATCAGCTTGCCGATGTGGATATCACCGTTGGCACTGATGGTAGCGACCTGGGCAATCTCCTCGCTGGTGGTGATATCCCTCTTGTTCTTCTGCAGGAACTCAACGACGGCTTCGACCGCGGCCTGGATGCCACGGCGCAGGTCCATGGGGTTGCAGCCGGCGGCAACGTTCTTGACAGTCTCGGAGAAGATGGCACGGGCGAGGACAGTGGCGGTCGTGGTACCGTCACCAGCAACCTCGTTGGTCTTGGAGGCGACATCTTGCAGCAGTCTGGCGCCGAGGTTCTCGAACTTGTCTTGGAGGGAAATGGCACGGGCAACGGTCACACCGTCTAGCAAAAATGACAGTTAGTACTCGGAACGTTTTTGCAGAGAGAAGGAAAAGAACATACCCTTGGTGATCTTGGGAGACCCATAGCTGGACTCGATCAGGACGTTCCGACCCTTGGGACCGAGGGTCGTAGCAACGGCCTTCGCGAGAGTGTCAACTCCAGCCAGCAGGGAAGCACGGGCCTCAACACCGAACTTGAGCTCCTGTAATTTGTGACGTTGTTAGCACCCCCAGGTCGAGACCGCAATAGCCTAGGGCTCCGACAATTTTTGACTGGAGCTAACAAACCTTGTGAGCAAAACGGAGCTGTTGTGACAGAGCACCGCTGGAACGGAATCTGGAGGCGGCGGAGGGTGACAGGACCGAAGTCGCGGTCCGGCTTGTGAGTGCACGCTGCATTGTGATGGGAGAAGAAGTGTCAAGAGCCACACAACAAAAGAGACTCGTAAAATGGGTATCAAATCCTCGAAGGCACTCAGTGAAGAGGTGGGATGTGAGGGAGGAAAATAAGAGAAGTCGTCGATGATGGATGGACTCGAGGTTCTGAGCTCCCAAAAAAAATTGGAGTTGCCGATGAGCATGGGGAGAGCCGGCAGCTCTGCGGCGCTAACCCAAATTGGACATTGCTTTGGATTCTACAACTTTCTGTGGGGCTCTACATCCATGGATGACCAACATCAGCTTTCTCACGATCATCATATAAAGTTTACCTAGGTAGGTAGCTTCTGGGATCACATCTCAAAATGCCAGAATGGACTTGCTCTCATGACATCTTGGCATGGACATCAAATCATATCTCTCCAGTGATATCTGCAATCGTCAAGGGAGGTCCAGTGCCGCTCTGCTAGAAATTAGAATTCGTGGATGAGAAGTCGAAGCCGATACCCAGATGCTTGAGCCCCGGTGAGAGGATGTTCATCGTCCAGAGGCAGCAGCTGTGGCAGGCTCCACATCGACCTGACCCTCCTGTCTGAACGACAGGAGATGGGAACGGAGCGTTGGTGATATGGGAGTCAAGACAAGGAAATGGAAGTAAAGAAGTAAATTGTGTACTGCAATGGCAGAATTTGCCATACGGGCCAGCCCCTTTCAAGTAGGAGCGATGTTCTTTGAATATCCCAAAAGAGTCCTCAGGGAGGTTAAGCAACCTTAGAGAGCTGCGGAAGTGGATGGCCACTGCTGGAGACTGTGGGAACGATCTCCCTATGACTCAGGAGAACAAGTGAGGTACGGACACTGCAGGTTCAAACTCGGAACGTCGTCAAAGTCAGTTGTCAAGTGTCAGTCATCCATCACCCAAAACAATGGTAACCGCTACACTTTCTCCGGGGTGTTTTCTTTGGTCCGATCACACCTGTGTTTATGGCGTCTCATCAAGGTATGGACTCCAGTATTCGAGTGCGGCCTCAGGGAAGCCGAATTTCAACCCAAGGCTTTGTTTCCTGGCAGTGCGTGCTGCGGTATTCCCCTCTGCAATTACAATGCTTGTGTTTCTTCTCTTTCCGGGTGCTAGTGTGTACAATGCAAGACACAGAGCAGAAGGGGCAGGAAGCCCAACTTCGTGGGCAAACGAGTATGCTCCAGTAGTGAAAGTTTGGGCTAATTCATCAATGAAAAATCCATAGCAATCTGTAGCAGTCCGTGGCAATCCGTTCGCTCAGAGGCTTTTGTCTCTATCATTCTACCTCTTGTGCATTTCGTGCCTACCATCCTGCGGGTATTTCGTTGAGAGCTATGCACGTATACAGAAATAGAGCCAGCTGCTGTATTTCCAAGCTTAATACCAAAAATTGGGACTACAATAACCACGCTACTTGTGCATCTAAGGCATCCTTCCGTGTTGGTGTTCATTTGCTTCTTCACTTATAGACAAGTAATCACATCTTCTTTTAAGTTGATTATATATGGTCTACCATTGTCAGCATGAAATTCCTAGACAAAACTATTGTCACAATCATATTATGTGAACAGGCTGGATAAAGTATCAGAATAGTACATAGCACTACAGCAATAGATTCTCTCATATTGACACTCAGATGTATCAAGTTGCATAGCTTCGGCTCCCTTTTTGTTTTGATGAAAGAGGCCCGGTACTGATTTGTGGGTAACAGGAAGAAGCATGTTTCTTATTTCTGGTGATGCCACACTTTTGGGTATGTATGGGTGGCTGGGAATGCTGCAATGTGGGTGCTGAACGAAGGGTCAGGAGTTGTTGAGATTAGCACTGGATTCAGAGGGGAATTCAGACGAGGCTGAGCCCGGAATGGACCGGCAAGGTACTCATGGTCTGCCCTAGCTCGACCCAGATTCTCAAATCTCTTCTGAAGTCTTCTTAATTCTGCTTCAGTATGAGGCTGAGCCCGGAATAGGCCGGAAAGGGTATCAATGATCTGCACTAGCTCACCCCGGGCTCGCATCCCTTCTGAAGTCTTCTCCATCCTGCAACTGTACCTTGATCCGTTGAATTAAATTGCAACACCATTCTTTCAACACTAACAACAGTCAGAAAGAACGCATATCGCTTGATGCTATACGATGGAGCTTCAGAGCGCAGTGACGGACGGACATAATCCGGTCCGAGCACTCAACGACAAGGTTCATCATCCTACACCAGGCACCGAAGTCTGTCTGACCCGGAAGTGAGGGAGACGAAGTCCAAGACCCTCTCAGCGTCACAAGGACGGGGGGGGGGACGATCAGTTTCCTGCCAGCCGAGGAGAGTCGTCCACACAAAGCGATGATGAGGCCCACCAAGCGCTCTGTGGTGCAGTGATGGACGTACACGGTGCGGTGAGAGTTTCTTTCGGTCAGAACAAAGAGTCTCATCCCACCCATAGAAACTCAGCAAGCCTATCGACGAGTTATCAGCCAGTCCGACGCCAAAAGTATCAACGCCATCGCCGAGAGCGGGGATGGGACCGCCTACGGCCTCGATCAATGATCTGGCTGAGATCGCAGCGTCCAATAACGTCCTCCTGGATCTTGTAAGTACTCATATTGTTAAGAGTCAGCTGGCCATCTACATGCTAATCGCGTAACGAACAGACCCTTCAAGATGATGTGCTTCAAGCGATCTCACTGCTTCGGCGGAGAATTGCGACACCGTAGAGAGTGGTGTGTGCGACAGATCGTTCACTGTGACGAGGGCAAGGAATAGGTCGTCGAGGAGAACCAGAAGCTCGGATGGGGCATTCTCGAAATGCGCAACAAGATGAATATTGCCTTGATCTGGGCCAATCGCAATGGCGAGTTTGGGTGTTCAGGTGAGCCCTCCACCCGCCGCCGGGCGTCCACACCAACGCCTCAAGAGAGCTAAACTCGTTCGCAGCCTTACGCACAGTGCAAGTCGTCCTGATCATACCGAACGCAATCAACAAAACAACAATGAGCAGGCTCATCTCTTTAATGGTCGACCTAACTGGTGCGAAGAGTGTTGGCTACTCACAGGATCCTATCATCCTCCTTTCACCCAGCCTACCCTATCCAGCAAGTCACCCAACTTCAAATCATCCATACCACACCGATACCTTTTTCATCATAAAGGACGTTCATCTATCATCGTTCCAGTCACCAATCTCTGTGGTCTCATAAACCCTGCCGCCTACAGGCAGGCCGTTCGATTCGTGAGTCCGAGCGTGAGTGCACCGTGAGTGCACCAATCCTTACGCATGCGGAACGACGCACCTGAAAACGTGATATTTCGAGCTTTTCGTCAACGACAAAGCGCGAGGATAGAACAAAGGCAAAAAGAAAAGAGGTTCCACCGAGGACAATCTCAGACTGGGGTGTGGCCCATAGGTCAGCTCAAATTGGCCATGAGGCGATCGATCCAAGGCAACGCCGACAGACCAAACCGCGAAGCCCAAAGACACCGAGGAATCAAGGATCACACGTCTTGTGCCGGACATACAGACAGGCAGAATGCCGAGGCTCAACACCAAAACAGCCGAAAAAGAGATTGTCGAACGAACCGAAGATGACTGATTGTGTCTTGAGATCATGACAGCCGTTTGAAGGAAAAGACAATCAGAAGATGAGCCTCTGGTGTCGATGTCTACATGCTCGAATAGCATCAGACATGACGAGGATCATCAATGAGCAGCGAAGACCAAGGAGGATCGCCGCTTGCCAGAACCAAAGCCGCCACTGTTTTATGACAGACCAATCCAGGAACTTTGCCGAAACCGGAAACCAAACAAAGGAAATTGTACAAGTACAGATAATGCTGGTTATCCAGATGAAGATAACCAAATTGTGCCGAGATCCGTGGAATACCACGCTGGTCCATGCCAATTGAGACGAGGCAGAGGATAAGTCCGTCGACTGGGCACTTACTTGCGCTCCTGGGTCTTCTCGAGATTTGTCGCGGGCTCGCTGAACATGGAAAAAAGGTCGGCATCCTGGTTCAACGCCGGGAGGTGGACGAACCCGGCGTCCTGTGGCGCCAGGGTGAAATCGATGTCAGGCATCATGCCAGGAGCGAAGGTGCCAGTGGGGGCGATCCGTGGGGTCGGGCTGTTCCACTCGTCTAGGTGCTGTCGAGAGGTTAGCTCAGGTCCACATCAGAACATCAATGTCTAAATACTCACGGCCTGCATAGCTGCTGCAGTTCCCGGGGTAGCGTTGGCGATGTCGAACTCGGCGGGAGAGGAGGTGAGGGTGGTAAACGCAGGACCACCAGTGGGAGTCGAAGGCATACCCATGCCCATACCCATGCCCATACCCATACCCATACCCATACCCATGCCCGCGGGCATCATCGGCATGCCACCAAAGCCACCCATGTTCATGGTGAGGTTCCAGGATCGGCCATCTGGAGTCACGAAAATGTTTCCAGATGCGTGGTTGTTGGTAGCCTGGCCACGGCGCTCGGGAGTTGCGGTGCCATATGGGCGGTTGAAGGCAGGGGCCACTGGGGCCTGGGCAGTCTGAGTGAAGCCAGGCTGGAATCCAGCAGTACTCTGGGCTCCAGCAGTATTACCATTGCTACGACCGCCAGCAGAACGACCCTGAGCGATGCGGGAAGAGGACAGTGAGCCATCGCGGACGCCGAGTTCCTAAGATGGAAACATCGTCAGTGGACTTATCCAGCAGAGGCAGATCAAGCATGGGTGACGACTTACCTCGCCCTCTTCGTTCCAGTACTCATCCTTGCCGTCGGCTCCGGTATCTGAGCCCTGCATGAAGATGTTGTCGTAATTCTCGCCATACGACACCTTCTTCACCGTGGTACGCGTAGGGCGGGAGAAACCCTTGATCGACTTGTCAGCACCGGAGCCGTAGGCCTCCTCGTCATCGTTCTGGATGACAGCTTTCTTCCTCAAGCCGGCAGCACCGAAGCTGCTGCTCAAACCCGGTTCGTTGGCACCATCAACTTCGTCGACATCATCCTCGTCGTCATTATCGTCGGAGGCGCCACGGAAGCCGTCCAGCTTGCGGCCCTTGAGAGCGTAGACAGCGTTTCCGAGCGGCTTCTTCAGGTCTTCCATAGGCTCGGTCCAGGCGACAGTGCGGGTAGTGTATGGATCATCGGTGCTTGGAGATGTTAGCATTTCCATTCATGCCGACAAAAATCGACCCTTCAACCAGCTGAGGCAACTTACCGATCAGGGTTCTTCCGGACGTATCCGCGGACGTTGGGGTCCTCGATGGGGCCACCGGGCTTCTGCGGGTAGGGAGGGACCATGTGACCCTCAGCGATGAGCTCTTTGCGCATACGCGCCAGGTGCTGGGTCACTGCAGTGCCGGACGAGCCAGGGTCTTGAAATTTCCCGTCAGCGAAGGACAGACATGAGACAGATCTTTTAGAGTGAACTCACTGAACCGGTGGGCGACAGCATCCCAAGGAACTGGGGTGCCGTGAAGGAGGGCCTCGTACTCGATGTGAAGCAGCAGCTTCTCCGCCATGCGAGGACCTGTGGTACTGTTAGTTACTGGCCGCGATATGGTGTTGACCGCTGATCGAAATTGACAAGCAAAGCCCATTGCGAAGCGGGGTTTCCTTGAATACTCAGATAAAGGCACGTACGAGTCCACGCGATCAGGTTACGACCACGCTGACGGCCATTCTTCGCAAGCTCCTTCTGGTCGGGAAGGTTGTACGAGTACTGGCTCCAGTCTCGCAGGGAGCCTCGGGCAGTTCGCTGGGGCTTTTGGACGCTGCCCTTAGGAGCGGCGGTCTTGGCGGCCTGACCCTTGTTCTCGACGGTTGGCTTGGTAGGAGCCATTCGGTCCGTTGGTTGCAGTTTGTCTAGTGCTCGTAGCGAGGCTATTTTGATGTCAGTCGATGTCAGTCAGATGTTATGAAATACCACTGAACCGAAGGAGGAGGGCGTTAGAGTCCTATGATGGAGGGAGTGGGTATGGATGACGAATCCGTTGGGTTCAACACAGGATTCGAAAATAGGTCGATCTGAAGGGAGAGCAGAAAGAAGAGAAAAGAGAAACGGATCAAAAATATCTAGTCAATACGAAGTGTGATGGTAGGAGAGCTTATTAAGAGAGTCGGCATCGGTATATGAAGGGTCCGTGTGAACTCCTTCCGTGAACGCGACGTGTCAACCTTGTGGTTTTGGGGCAGAAAGAAAAGCGACGACTTACGAGGTTGGTCAATGAGGATGGATCAGTCTTGATACAGACTTCCAGTGATCTGGAGGATAGAGTGCAGACAAGTCTTTGAAGATTGATGAGCTTGGAAGAGAAGAAATGTTTCAAAGTGAGAGTGTGGGATGCGTGGTGGGACTGATGGGAGACACAGGAGATAGAAAGATGAAGCTAGATTTTGGGAGGACTTTTCTGGCCTTGGCTCCCCAATCTTCAAACAGGCTGCAGGTAAGGCTGGTTATTACGCCACTAAAGGGGGTGGGGCTCTAGGAAGTTTGCCCGCTCCCCCCGCCCCTGGGACTGTTCGAGAAGCACAGGGAGCCATCGACAACCATCAGGGGGAAGGAGATACTCAAGGACTGTTCGAGAAGCATATGGAGCCATTAAAAACCATCATAACTGCTTCCACTTGCCTGGGAGAGGAACAATTGCTATTGCGAGGACTACTGCTTGTCTGGCCAATCTTGAATGCTGAGAACAGTCAAAGGTCTGGCCAATCTTGAATGCTGAGAACAGTCAAAGGTCTGGAGACGTACGGGCTCAACCAGCACACTACAATTGGTAATTATGTGGGATGGACGGCCTCGAGACAAATTGATGATAAAAACGTTGAGTCTGATCGTGACCATATATTTTATGACCATCCTCGGGAGATAATGGGATCATGATGAGCCCTATGATTGCGCTGCAGACCAATTGAGGCATGCCCACAGAGGAAGTATTACTGTTGTCTGCACACGTTTCTAGTTGCCACCATTCACACCCATTTTCATGCCAAATTCAACATGTTATAAACTTCTCGAAGTCAGCAAGCTTCCTGAAACTCCGTTTTCTGGTAGTGCTTTGCTCCAGCCCAACCAGGAGTCCGGAATGACACATTCTCTGGGAGGAGGATGTCCAGCTTCTCTGCGATGATCCGCGTGATCGAACATGTATATATCACGCATGTAGGAGCCCACCGATATAACCGCTCTTTCTGTGACGGATTGAGTATCAAGCTTAAGGGGACAAGAATGAGATAGCTCGGTCACAAGTATCTTGGACTGGTGGATAAACACTCCGAAGGCGTACAATGAATGCTCTTTCCAACAGATCAACAATGCGAAAAGTGTTGGTATTGACTTTGCCCTGCCACCTTGAGTGTATTGATTGGCGAATTTAGGGGGTGCAAATGCTGGAGCCAAAGATTACACTGCCCTCGACCAGCCAACACGTGGGCAGGCAAGAGACGCGACGCCATACGTACATTGTTGCAGTCCAAGCTGTACTACGTAAATGACCATTGAAGAAATCCTCGTCCTTCACAAGAGATCCAAATGTTAGGGGAGCGCACTGTTGACTCTTGACTATTATTTTCTGTCATCCCATGAAGCCTCTGTGACGAACCTTTACTTTCTGATGGCGCTAGGCGCGTCGCACTCCAAATTGCGCCCTCCCAAAGAAGCAGAGTGGTTCTGGATGGCAAGGCCAGAAGCCCAAGTGCTATTTTTGCATCGAGCTTCGTACCCCACACTTTTACTGCGGTTGACATAAGTCGAGCAGGGGAGGGGGTTGGGATGCCGACGGGGTTTCTAAGACGACTAAGGCAGACACAATATCTCCCACGAGCATCCAAAGGCACAGGCTCGGCGCTTGGTATAGTATCAGTCGAAAAACTCGGTCGGCTGATGCTTTCAGGCGATATCCCAAAAATTGAGCATGAGAAAATAAGGGAAGCTCAAGAAACATCCAGAAAACCTCGTGATATCATGCTCCGTTTCAAGATCACGGGTAGTCCCGAGGAGGCTCGGCGGCTCGACCCGTCCTCAAGACAGGGATTATCTCCACTTGAGCCTCAACACGAGGTACGTACCCTTTGACTTCACACAACTCCACGATTTCCCGATGGATCATCATGATATTTCACGTGACAATTCACTTGAATCGGGCGAATACCCATTCGATGGCCAGAAAAAAATTTCTGGATCAAATTTTCAGCATTAAGAGTAAAGAAAAAAATGCCTAAACTCTTATGCTAAAGAGAACCCATCGCAGGAAGACGAACCACCCATCCAACCTTGATCAAGCCCAGCACCCTGTGCCCGTAAGCACTTTCTGCCCCATAGTCAGCGGCTTATCTCGATTCTCGACCGATGGATTGCCTTACCTCACGCGAGAAAGGGGTCGTCTGAAGTCTCCAGTCCTTCCCAATCACTCTAGAAGAAAGAAGTGTTCTGGTGGTGCTGTAGCCAGTGGGCAACGGCCGGCTCAGAAGGCGTCATCGTCTGCGTCGGATAATCAGCGTCATGATTGTGCGCGAATGGGTGGGAGGTCGGCGATGGGAGGTGCATGTCACTAGCGGGATCGATGAAGCCGTAGAAGTTGTCCGGCGGAGGTGGCAGGAGCATCTGCTGGGCGAAAGTGATCGGCGCAGCTGGTCCAACGTATTCCCTCCGAGCCTCCGAAACCAGAAGGACCTCATCATCACCGCAGCAACTCTCGCTTTTGTAGCTCTCACCAGACATCGCAAGTGTGTTTGTCGCCATTTCAAGGGGGTTGATTTGGTGTATCATGTACGAACCGTCGGCACTGTTGGAGGAGTTGGCAACCTCCTGCTTGACCTCAGCCTTGACCTCAGTCTTGACCTGGTCATCTATGTCATCGCCGCGAGCCGCGATCTTGCGCTTCTTAGAAGTGGGGCGGCTGTTGGGCAGAGGTTTGCGGGCGGTGGGAGTACGGGGGGCGGGGGTGCTGGGCTCAGAGGGAGCTGGAGAGCCAGCTCGACCGCCGCTGCCGCTGCCGCTGTTGCTGGCGATTCCATGAGCCTTCATGAGACGCTCATATCGCTTGGCACTGTGGATGATGCAATGTCAGTATGAATGTGGATTCCTAATGCAATGGAAGTAACCTACGCGGCGCCCTTGCTGACGATGTCACACTCGGTAGCGACCTGAGCGAAGTCAATCTGGCCACCAGTTAGCACTATGGAACGAATGATAATTAAAAGATTACTTACCTTGCCGGCCGTCGAGAACTTGATGCAGGCGATCAAGAACTTGAACTGGGCCTCGGAATCTTGGGGGGCCATGTTGGAAGTTTGATGAGAGTGCTGAAAGGGCAAGGCTTGATGCAGAGATATGTGCTGAGGTCTGTTTCCCAGTGCTGTTAGCCTGTTCTTGCGATAGGAAATGTCACGCGAGAAGAGAAGCTGCTTCCAACGGTATGGTTCAGGAATCTGCAAAACTCCAGTCTGAGGCAGGTACTAGCCTGGAGCGAGTGCTCTGGAAGGGGGATTCTGGCTTACCTTGATGTTCGATTTACAGTGCGCGTTGAGTTGTTTTGCAATGTAAAGAATGTGTGGATTGAAGGTTGACGAGTCTGTTGGGACGGAGCTGAGAAGGAAAGCCGCAACGCTGGAAGACGTCAAAGATCTTAAGAGGTAGATTGGCAGGGTTTCAGGAAACGGCTGTAATGGTGAGTGGACCGTTCGGTGTGAGGCCCAAATGATGTCAACTTGCCAGACCACCCCGATTTCGAACCAACTGGTAGTGTCTGCAGGTGTGATTGGAATGCCATCAAAGAATGAGATCAGACTGGGAGATATATCTGGTGACGCTCCCAAATTGTCTTGCCGAAGTCTCTTAGGCAACCTCTTCCTTCCATTATGTCCCTTCCTGTCCCTGTAGAAACATCTGCTTAGCTGTCTTGTTCCCAGACTCCAGAAAGCCATTGGACTATGGAATCCTCCTGTTGAAGGGCTATAGGTATGGAAGTCTTAGATGGTTCTGCTTTGCATTCTCATTTTCAAAGAGCAAGGCTACTAGAAGGACAAAGCCAAACCCGAAACCAAAGCAAGTGTTTGAACGGCATATAAAAAGTGCTTCCACCATTCTGTCGTTACTGTCTGTCTTTATGCTTGAGCGATGAGCAGGAATGGGTTTCGTTCAACTGGCGTAGTGGACCTTCTCTTGCAAGACAGGGGATCTAGTAGATAGGATTCGAGGACTGCCGTCTCTCAGGACGAGACTCGGGAGATTCTTGTGTCAACCAACATGACCACAGATCTCCACGAAAGGTCATGTACCACATCATGAGAAACATTGAATGCAAACCGAATCAGGAGGCATAGACTGGATGGTATACTGGTACTTAGGAACTCCCACGTCATATTCCTGACTTGAATGACACAGTTTCGTTCTCTACTCCAGTTTCGTGTGTCTATATTGGAGTCTCCCTTGGTCCCCGACCTCGTGTTGTAGCAGGAAAAGTCTGTGTTATGTACCTAAGGCCAGCACTTACAGTATGAAATTTTTCTCCGTGTTCTTTCTCAATTTCTCCGGCTCCAGATCGTGGATTAGAGACTGATGTTGAGAATTTTAGGTTCGATTTGAGCCTTATTAGATGCATTCTGAAGTGCTTCAAAGTTATTAAAAGCTTTCTTCTTGTAGAAGTGCCCTTTATCATCGAGGCTCTTATACTGGCAGTAAGGTTGTCTCTTTCACTCAGCGGCCTTGATGCTTAACGCAAGATTCTATATACTTTCTTTTCTTCTTTGTGTTCCCATAAAAATGGAATCTCAAGTCACAGCCTCAGCCCTTGTCACACACTACAGCACCGTGTTACGGGAACTCTTCACAGCTTACGACTCTCAAGAAAACATTCAACATTACCGTACTACAAACCAACTTACATAAGCTCGAAACATTCGGCATACCCACACTAGCTCTGGTTTAGAAGCAATGCGACGGGCTATATGATCACAACAGAGGTGCCTCTTCATGAACTGAGCGCTTCTCTACCATTTCCTCCAGATTGCATCCTGATCTTGGGACCACGCAACAACTGATACTCTCAAGGTCCGAATAGGGCAACTCAATACATTGAACATAGACACCAAATTGCTCATTTACCATCCCTGGAAAATCGTTCTCTCTGTATAGGTTTTGGACAGCTGCCGTTAATCTCGTACAACTGTGAAATGTGTCTCTGATTTTCGACTTTGAATTAACCAGATTGCTAGACTCCGTCAACCATACACCCTCCGCCTGCATGCAAGTTCTAAGCTGCATGCCAGCCTGGAATACACACAGCAGCCCAGAGGTTTGCCCGATTGCAGACTCTATATGTAAATTATACATTTCCAACTGTCACACTTTAGCTATTGTAGATTACCTCCCAGTCTGGGAACTATACAACAAACTAGTTCCCTGCAGCGGGACAACATCCCAGTCGGAGAATACCTACGTGACCATGTAGTATCTCACAATTGCAAAAGCTCCCACCCTGAAAAATATACGACGACCTAGTGTCCCACAACCGGAGAAGCCACCAGATTAACTACCGACAGCCCTCCAATCCCAACATTACTGACGGGCAGACCGCTTAGTCGTCCATTATTCTGAGTCATCCCCTGTGTGCTGCAACAACTTCCTTTCTTCTTCCTCAGCCTGACAGAATCCTCAGCACTCTCCTTCCGTCCTGAGGTCCGTCAACAACGCAACACCAACGAAGAACGTCTTCACCAAGTTTGCCTGCTCCGGGTACGAACACCTGCACCAATACAAACCTAATTTCGTAGGTACTCACTCTTGTTACTATGGCATTTGTATCTCTGGCGTGTCCGTGAGACGCGACCGTCGCATCTATCAACCTGGAAACCATCCACCTACATCCACCATCACCACTATCTATGCCTAGGTAGCTTCAAGTCGCTATTCTTTGGTCCCAAACACTGACGTCCTCTTTCAAAAGGTCATACTTCCAGCCAGCAGCCTCCGAGATGGCTTCCAGCGACACGAACGACAACAACGCGCCCGCCACCCCCAAGGCGGCGAAGCTCACTGACAAGCAGATGAACCTTCTCGCGATCATCATGCAGAACGTCCAAGGCAAGCCCGACATCAACGTAAGTCGCACATCACAACCTTCCTTCCCCAGCCGCTACCCATTGTTACATATAGCTCGATCCAAGATGATAGGCACAAGGGCTAACACTCCTTTGTATACAGTGGACCAACGTCGCTGCCCAGTCCGGTCTGAAGAACGATCGTACCGCCAAGGAGATGTACCGCCAGATGCAGAAGAAGTTCGGCTGGTGTGACAAGGCCGCCACCGGTTCTCCCTCTGCCTCCCCTACCACCGCCGGTGATACCGCCACGCCTACCAAGATCCGCAAGCGAACTGGAAAGGTCGGCACCGCTGCCAGCAAGGGCCGTGGAAAGAAAGCCCAGCAGGTGCCCGATGAGGACGAGGAGGATGGCGCTGTCGTCGGAGCCGCTGAGGGTGCTAATGTCAAGCTCGAGGATGGTGAGGTTTGATAGGTGGTTATGCATGATGGACGGGGCGTGTTTCACTCTTTCTTCCATCTGATACCTTGGTGGTACTGAACACGGATCTTTGATAGCAGGACCGGGTTCAGTTGGTCTCTTGCAAAGGAGAATGAGTTCTCCTGACAGTGCCCGGGCGCGTTGGACAGTATTCCTCATGATAAGAGCAGGAACATAACGGAATGCAACATGATCCGAGAACATTGATTCACTATCGACTTTTACTGTGTGATGATGATCTGGCTCTGAGCCTGGTTGACGCCCACTGTATCGTACAATGAACTGTACCGTCGGACCTCTTGCCATTAAATAAGTACACCCAAGGGCCAGGTCGCCAGAGTCATTCACGTTGAGCGATCGAGGGCGTCTCGAAACCTGCTGTATTCCAGGTCCGGAGGGTATTAGACTTGTGGGCACGTAAGGGGGAATTTAAAAGCAGAGATATCACATCCGAGGAGACCGACCCCCGTAGGCCAGGTGCCTTTTCGTTTTGGGCGAGCATCTGGATAGCTTGCTACGGGATACCTGTACTGTACAAGACCCATGTTGCTCCGTGGCGTGGTGTCAGAACTTTGCCTACAGCTGTCACTTTCGACGATAGCTCGTTTTGAAATGTACAGGGCTGAAGTGTAGTGGTTGTGAGATGAGTTATATAAGGCTTCGGATAGTAAAAGATTCTGGTGGCATCCATGCGCTTCTGAGATATCATGACGCCTATGGCTGGGTTGAATGGCATTGACGGTTCAGGATGGCATTTTTTCAATAGAGTTGATAAGTTGCCAGCGTTACAGCCGTCATGGCCATTACGCGTAGTTGGCCGGACACGCCTGAGCAACGACACGACTTCAATGGCAACAGTCACACTGCAGAAATGAGGCAGCAAGAAACAGAGAAAATGGTATCTACATATAAGGAAGCAACCGGAGGTAAGGGCCGGTCTCATATGGCCGAGACAGCTGTTGGCGTCGGAGGATGGGTGCTCCTTGTCGTACACTTGTTCATGGTACGTATGGTAGGTAAGGACATCGCCACGAGAGCTTCACATTCACGCGCACGAAGGAACATGACACGAAGAAACCGTGAAAACTGCGCATTAATTCAGGGGATGGCCACGATCTGAAATTTAAAGACGACGATAAGGTACCTTCAGCCAGTTCACCAAACAATTGGCAACAAGCTCTCTGAAAACCACAGCCAAAGTCTTCCCCGCGAAAACCGAGCTTGCGCATATTCGTGGACCATCCCACCAAGTGTGAGCCTGTCCCAAAAAGAGAAAGCAGATCGAAGCTTCCTGTCCCATGCATGATCCATCGTAGCCCAACCACCCGATACTCCTCCTTTTCCTCCAGATACCCAAGCCCAGCGGCCATCAAAAGTCCGACAGCGATCAGCAGGTAGTCATCTTGGAGTTCTCGGCGACATTGGCAACCGGAAGTTGTGCATGATGAATGTGGTGCTTAGACGGCGTCATCGTCCTCGTCCTCGCTGACCAAGAGTTAGCACTATGTGCGGAGTGAACAGGTTGTGATGGACTTACTCGTAAGACTCGTGCTTGACAGGCTTCAGCTTGGCCTCATCCTCGTCGTCGTCGTCGATGGGGGCAGGAGCCGGGGCCTTCTTGGGAGCAGTGCGCTTCTTCTTCTTGGGGGCGGACTCGGTATCCTCGTCATCATCCTCGTTGGCGACGGCCTTGCCACGCTTCTTGCCGGCGACAGCCTTCTTGGGGGTAGCGGCCTCGCCGTTGCCGGCGCCACCCTCCTTGCGCTTGAGCTTCTGGAGGTGCTGACTGGAGAAGAAGTTAGCAACTGCATGATGGGAAAGCAGTGGGATCAAGGCCAAAAGAAAAAGGAAGAAAGAAAAGGTTGGTCTGCAGTTCGTTTGGAAGTTGAGCCTTCCCACTTGGGTGCTCGTACAGCCTAGAACGGGCAAGTAGCGCTGGTTACATTCGGTGGCTCGCAGCCTTCAGGGTGACAGTGACACCCATTTTCTCCTCGAGGATCTCGACAGCCTGTCGGAGGGTCTGTCCCTTGGGCTCGCCCGCCGCGATCAGACAGGCGGCATACAGGTCGCGCTCGGCCTCGGCGCTCCACTTGATTGCCTTCTTGGTGGGAGTCTCCATGATGTGATGTTCGTAGTAGACAAGAGTGCAATGGAGAGGTTGGTGCTGATGGGCAGTGAAAGAAGAATGTCGGGTGAGAGGTGGTTGAAGGTGGGAACGCTGGGATGATAAAGGGATTAAGACTTGGGATCAAGCAATGGGAGACAAACGGTCAACGTTGTGGAAGTCACGTGTTGTTGGCTGGGAGATGGGCATGGACGTGTGTATGGGCATGGGCATGGGAAGAAGAGCAGGTGAGAGAGGTGCATACACAGCAGCCTTGTAGGTGTAGCTGTATCCCTTTGCACGTAGCTCAGGGGCAACCTTGGTCTCCCACTCGGTGGCGGACAAGGTAATGTTGTTGAGAACTGCCATCAGTAGATCCAAGTGGGCCTCACTGGTCCAGGCAGTGCGGTCAGAGACCATGGTGGATACGTTATTGTTGGAGTGTTTCTCGGGCAAAGATGGAAGTGATGATTGAATTAAGGAAGCTTGACGACCGGTTGGGACGAATTGGCAACGTTTTACCCCCCCAAGCCAGCAACTTGGAAGCCGCGAAGAGGCTCAGGTGGAAGGTTCCTGTTGCTGCTCTGGCCACCTTTAGCTCTTTCCACGCTATGAACTTTCATAAGCTGGTTCTCGAAGATGAGAGAAGGCAGGAGACAAGTCATGATAGGGAAATCGAGCATAACCAGCGACTCCTCCGACGTACTAGAGACCGGACGGTGAGAACTCCCAACCTCTCTTGGCCTTGGCCTTGTTGGCGATCTGCAGGATGTCTTGTTTCGATAGCGACAGATGGTCCATCATGGCGGCGAGGACGTCCTGGTAAAGACCTGGCGCGTTCCAGTCCTGCTTGAATGGCATCTGCTTCGCCATCGTGACGGTGGTGTGGTGTGTGTAGTGTGTAGTCGTTGCGGTGGAGGATGATGCTCGAGGTGCGAGGGGGAAAACTCGAGCTTAGGGTTGTGGTTCAGATGCAAAGGGTGGGAGGGTAGAATTTTGGATAAGGACAGGAGAGGGCGAAGGGCCGCGTCACTTCTAGCTCAACATACCGAAGTGCACTCTCGGTGAAGTTGCAGCCCTGAGCCTTGAGACTGCCCATCACGTTGGCCCAGTCTTCTTTGCGAGCGTTGTCGGCAAAGGCCATAGCCACACGCCAGGCCAGGCCATCTTCTTTCCAGTTCTGAAGCAGTCGAGACGGCGCCATGGTCAAAGGAAGGTTTGGTCGGGCGGTGTGGTTGGAAGAAAGGATGAGTGGTGGTTGCAGAAAGCTGGGATGACGGAATGAAGAGAAGCAGTAAACACGAAAATAGATTGAGCCTTGCTCGATGGTGCAACGTACCGGATGGCCTCCCAAGTAGTTTCGGGAAAGCCGTTCTGGTGCATGAAAGCGACGATCCCGTTGCGCTGCTCGACGCTGAGCTGCGAGAGAGGAGGCAGACAAACCAGAATTGCCTTGAACAGGACAGCGTCGGACTCGGCATTCCAGGTAGTAGGCATTTTGAGATGTGAGGATGAAACTTGGAAGATGTGATGTGTTGGTGTGAACGCGAATGCGAGAATGGTAGATGATGCTCTCGGTTCTGATTACCCGGGCAACGGCAGAAGAAGAAGGGGAGGATATGCAATGCAGGGGATAAGTGATTGGAGCCACTCGGCACCGAGAACAGACGAGAGAGAACGCATGCCTACCGCAGCCCATTCCAGGTAGTATCGGTATAACCGCGGTCGTGCAGAAACTGCACGATCTGGCCGCGCTGCTCCTGGCTGAAGCAGGCAGGCATTGAGCCGACGTTGACGAGCGCCTCGAGGAGGGCGCTCTGCTTCTCGGGAGAAGTCCAAGGTGCCGGTGCCATCTTGAGGAGAACGTGGTGAAAAGAGCAGTGAGAAAAGGTTGGTCGATGTAGAGTGCGTGCCGTGGATGAAGATGTCCGGATCGTGTAGAACGAGGTTTGGCAACGCGATGTTGCAACTCGGTTTTACAGCCAGTGTGGTGCCACTGGGCCCCAACATGGCCTTCTTGTCTTTGAATGTGATGTTTCTGTGCTCAAAGACTAGGCTCCCTCTCACCACCCTTGTCCCACTGCACAAGCATTTTGGAAGGATACTTGATGGGAGATGTAGGTCGTCGAGGTGGTGCAAAGAAATATAGATCGTCGTGAGAGAGAAATTGCTGGATGCGCTGTGTAAATGGGAGAAGCATGACATCGTGTCAGGATTGGACACAGATGTATAGCATGCATTACAGGTCACGACGATGATCAAGAGCATCTTTTTTTTTCCACCAAAAAAAAAACCCCCCCCAAAAAAACCCAGGGAAGAGGAGACCTTACCGGATGCCCTCCCAAGAGAAGGGGTACCGTCGCTCGGCCATCGATGTGACCAAGACCTCCTGGTACTGACGGAATGAGACTCCCGCCACGTCCAGCACGTCCATTACCGCACCACAAAGTGCCTGGTGTGCTTCGTCATCCCACTTCGTGGATGACTTTCCCTTCCGGGAGCTGGACTGGGCCGAGGAGGACATTGTCGTCGTGAGTTTTGATGGTCGACGAAGATAGATGGCGTGGATGGTTGTTGTTGAGGTAAGTTTGGTGTGGATGGTTTCCAGAGTTTGTGGAAGTGGGAAGGGCAGTCAAAAGATGGTTTGGAAACCAGGCAATCTTTTGAAAGCCAGTAATTGACCTGGCCCCGCTCCCTGCAACTCGACTGCCTTCCAACTCACTGCCTTCAGTGAGTTCTGGAGGAAGCAAGTTGCAAGATAACAGATAAGCAACCAGTACTGTTCTGTCTCTGTGACTAGCAGCAGCAGCACAGAAGACCTCCCATCCAATCAACCACATATGTGAAAGGCAGGAAGCAAGAGAACCGGCGCCATATCCGTCCCATGATCCATACCGGAGTCTACTAAGTGAAGGACCGTCACCCTCATAACAGACATCACAGCGGTCCGAATCTGGAGTGCCATTGGCAATAGCTGGGCAAGTGATATTGGTGGAAGCGTGAGTGAATAACAGGAGCCATGGCCCGAAAGTGACGAAATGAAATGTAATACCTGAACACCGGCTGACTGAAAGATAGCCAATACTGCCATCATACCAACGCAACGCCTTCATGACAACGCCAACTTGATGTTCCCAGCACGTTTACGCCTCCCATCTCCGTTGTTCACCCTAAGCCTCTCCATAAAAGCTGGGGGAAGAGATCAGTTCGTGCTCGAGAGGAAAAGATTCAGCATCACTCACTCAGCATTGTAGTGGTCTACGGAGCCCGGGTTGTTGTGTGCGGCCAATGCGCTCAAGATAGCCTCGTCGTTGAGAGCGGGATCATGGTTTTCTTCAAGTTTGGCACGCTTAGCAGCATGCTCATCAGGCTCTTCACTGACATCCTCGGAAAACACACCCTCGGCCTGCATCTCAACAGGGTGGTGTGGAGGAGGTGCGTGCATCTGTGGGGGAGCAGATTCCATCATGGGGGTCGGGGCAGGGCCCATGCCGGGATCCATGTTTGGCTGAGGCGGCAGAGGTTGTTGGGGGATCTGCTGCACAAGAGGCTGAGACTGTTGGCCTTGTGCCGGATCGACCACGTCTGACCCCTGAGGAGAGGCGCTGACGGCAGCACTGGCGGCAGACTTCCTGGGGCGTCCTCGACCGGGACCTGGGCGACGAGTGATGGGGTTTTGTGTAGGATCAATCTTCCTAGGATTGTCATTCAAGGAACCGTTTGCCTCTACCTTTTGCTGAGCTCGGCGAAGGCCTTGGAAGTGTTGGCTGGTGCATCCGTTAGCTTGTGTGCATTCCCGAGGACTTGAACACCAGGACAAGGCGTGCGGGTGATCGGCGCGTGGGCAGAGAGCTTGCTATATTGTGGCCACTGGACAGATCCACTGGACAGATGATGTTGGGGGAAGGCATGGCAGTTCGCAGCAGACAGGACACAGGATACAGGAGACAGGAGACAGGAGACAAGAGAGAGGAGAGAAGTATGAGGCTTACCGGCAACCCTCATTGGTGAAGCCATAGCCCATGGACCTCATGTGGTTCCCGATTGTGGTCCATTCGGAACCGCTGATGACCCCAATGTTCTTGACGGACAGAATGGTGAAGAACAAGTCCTTATCGGCCTCTGCAAACAGAACTAATCAGTCACATGGCGCTCATGAGCACACAAGGCCCTCTGTCCAGAAAGGCTGGTGATCAGCAACGCCCTTGCTGCTGTCTCTATCACCGTATTGTTATGCAGGGCGGATGGATAGACGTGGCAGGCGTGGCAGGCATGGCAGGATTGACAGCAACAGATAAACGACGAGGAAAAGAATTGACGCAAGACAAGACAAGGCAAGGCTACTGACTGTCCCCCCAGTTTTTATTGTTGTTCATGGTGTCGATGAGGACTGGCACACTCAACGGCGCGGCGACGCGATGGATTTGATTTGCTTATTGATGTGTTGATGATTTAACAGGAGGTCGCGAGAAAGGCGTTGGATTGAGGAGAGCAAGACCACCTGTCGGATAGCGACCTAGCAGGTCCAGGGAAATCTGAGACGGCTCGGCTGCAGAAGGCAGATGAGAGGAGAGAGGTTGGGGTTCTGGCCAGTCAGCATCAGGCATGTGGGGCCGGAAGGGAAGCTCCTCACTAGGGGGTCTGTCTGTCAGTGTCTTGTTGCAATCACTTTGTCCTCGCTTGCCGCAAACTGGCAAGCCCTCTCGCTATCACCTGACCTGGCGTCCAGCTCGCATCGCACTGTGGAACCCTGCCCCGACCCCAATCCTTGTATTTCGGCGGTCGGACGGATCAGACGCGTATCACGGCACATTCTCGTCCAATCGCCCGGCCCAACAAGACGTCAATTCGTCACAACCTCCGACACTCCCCAGCCTCTTGCATTTTGACCTAACCAGAGTCATCCACGATTCATCTTGCCCTCCCTTCCGTCGGCTGCGACTGGCAGCCCACTCCTGCTCATTTCCGGCTTTGGCTCCATCTTGTGAAGATCACGAAAGCAATGACGAAGAGCAATGACGAAGAGCAATGACGAAGAGCAATGACGAAGAGCAATGCCGAAGGGAGTCATTTGTCCTCGAACTGGTCTGGCGACGCCAACATGCATCGTGTGGACTGCAAGATAGGCGACGCAGCCAGCGTCGCAACCAGCGTCGCAACTTTGGTCCGGGGATGGCGGTGGGAAGGGGGCCAGCCTGGGCGCAGCCTTTTCGAACCATCGCATTCCTGGTTCGCCAATTCCTACCATGCATGCTCTATCAATAGCCTCTGCCTGTTGGTTGGCTCATGATAGTTGTAGCAAAGAACCAGGGGGAAAAAAGCAAACGTGCAATTCCTCCTCATTCTTTTCGAGTATGGCGTTCCGTCCGGGTCACGGCAGGGCCCCCCGCGGGAGAGGCATCCTCGGGGACGCGGCTGCAGTCATGTTCCAATTAAGACCCCTGCATTGGGCAAACGATCTGCTCCCTAAAATCTGTCTCGGCATGTTGGCAATGACTCACGGTCATGGCCATGTCAGGGTACCTACTCAGCCGTCCTTGGTCACACCTTTTCGAGCTTGTCTTGCATCGAGCGAAAAGGGCACTACGGCTTCCAATGCGGACAAGGAAGGCCTCCGAGGCGGACAGCCGAGGCGGAGAGCCTTGTAGACTTTGTATCTCGACGCTTGGCCAGGGACAGGGGTCCCAGAATGGATGCAACCACTTCCGCTACCGAGTACCACTTTACGGTGCGAGAAATCAATTTACACGAAGACGCCGCGTGATCACGTTCCACCCTCGCGGTTTGGTTTCCATTTGTTGGGCTTCCCAAGGAATGGCCAGGCAACCACAGGCAACCACAGGCATATACTGCCATGGCTGTCCTTTCCTGCGGGTGCCATACTCGATCAAAAAGCAAGAAATCCCGAGCAGGAGGGTTCCAGGCTTCTTTTGCTTCCCTTTGCTCTCCTGCTTTTTGGGCCCTTCTCCTCAAACAACAGCAAACAACCCTTCATGCAGCGGGCTTCTCTTTGGTCATGGTCCCCATCTCTTTTTGAGCCATTGGAGTGGTCACAAGCTGGCTCTCTTGTTGAGACCGAATTCGTTCTGCCAGAAGTCCTGCTATCAGAGGGACTGGTGGCTGCCCAGTGCCCTTGCCTCTCCTCTGGAACACACTATCAAAGCATCCCCTCATACTTGCTGGATGCCTTATCGGGAAAGACAGGGCATATAACAACCCGCCAAGTCTCGCCTCACTGATCTTCACACCCTCCTCTCCGTGACTCACCTCTACACCAGATTCCAATTATTCCTCCCGTATGTTCCTTGGCAGTTGGATCTCCTATCAGAGTTGCTCCTACGCTGTGTACCTCAAATTTGGGCCGGAATCCCTCCTCACTACCGGTACAAGGTCTTGCTGCTCCTCCTCGGCTGTCCTCCTCCATCTACTCCTCTAACTTTGGCCGTTCCGTCAATAACGCCATCATGGCCTCAAACAACGACAATGCCATGTCTCGGTTTCTGTTCGCCATCCTGCAACAAAAGAATCTGAAGGATGTGAGTGTCTTGCAGAAAATGCTGCATGGATCCCGAGGACGCCCAAGGCTGACCCGAGAGCAGATCGACTGGAACCAGGTTGCGCACAATCCCATCCTCACACAAGAAATCACAAACGGCCATGCTGCTCGCATGCGATACTCTCGATTCCGGGCATCCCTCCTGGGAATCGAGCCTCAGCGCCGGAACCGCAACCCGAACAAGTCAAAGGTCACCAAGTCAAAAAAGGAGCCCAAGGGCAAGAAGGAGAAGCAGGAGCAAATCAAACCTGATCCGAATGCCACTCCCGACGCTCATCAACAAGACGTCAAGGCCGAACCCCATCAGATCAAGAGCGAGGCCATGGTCAAGACAGAGGCTCAACAACCTCACTCCGACTGCCGGCTCACCCCGACCGACCTGCCCTCTGTTTCCATTGCCGACGCCCATATGCAGTTCCAAACCCGACTCTTGACTCCCTGCAGCGACACTGACATGTTCGGCCCCGCCCACCACGGGTTTGCCACTAGCCCCGTGAGCGACTTTCACCACGACCAGCCCTTCGACTACACCGGAGCCGCTACGCAATGTGCTGGCCATGACTCGAGCTCCTGGCAACCAAGCCCATGCTACTCCCCCTTCTTGCCCTCGTACGATATGGAAGGCTACAGCGCTACGTTCTGCGGTGGACACCAACAAACTCCTCGTCCGGAGAACTTTGGCATCGCTCCCAGCGTCATGATGGCACCGGATCTATCTCATGTGCCTGTGAAACACGAGGAATGAGACACGGGCTCGCTCATAGTCGAAAGAGATGTTCGGCAGGCAATGGCGGGAGGTTTGAGGCATCTCCGACTCGGAGGGTGGCAACAAGTGTCCCGTAACGGTTGAATCTCTTACTTTATGGCTCCATTGATGATGGTTGGGTTTATGATTGACTGACTGACCGACTGTATTTGTACCGTTATGCCCCTGTTCGCAATGATTGATGATAGGAGGATTTTTTTCTTGGTTGGTCTTTTTGGCTTCTAAGATGGCTGAATACCTTAGACCTATCTACACACAGAGGCTGACTCGGACGGTGAGGCCTTAAAGATTGGAAAAGTCAACATCTTAGTGTTGATCTAATGTTCAATCATACAATGAGGATGGCCGCCATGATCTTGTTCTCATGGCCGTTCGATTCTCCCAGTCTACTCACTCACCCGAGATTTGATCGCATCATATGTTTTCCGTGTTCCCTTTCCTGCAGTGCAGAAGGCAGGTCAGCCAGTCCGAATTGTCCACCCCGGTTTCTCACTTCTGCCCGCACTGTTTCTGTTTTATCTTCTCTATCCTTACCCCCCCCCCCGACCTATTATATCCTCAGAACAGCCATCCTTCCAGTTACTCCTGTGGTTCTTCGCTTGCACGCTGCTTCCTCAATGCACTGACTAGCGTGATCATACACTACCCACCGTCATTTGTACTCGTATAGCTGATTCTGACACTTCGGTTGTGTCCTCTGGTCCATCTGAGGACCGGACCCTCAAATCCGAAAGCGGTCTCCTTTCTTAGTTCCTTATCGCTGGATTCTCTTGTCGAGGCACTTTGAGAGCCTCGGCTGTTCTCTACCTCTACCTCTGTCTCCTTCCGTAGGTGCTTTCATAACTATAGCTAGGCATTATTTGTCCATTTTCAGTTGCGGGAAGAGGCACGGCTCCCCCGTCTTACTACTTAAAAGCATACTCTTCACCCCATATGGTCAGACGGGTCTTTGCTGCAGCTGGCGAGAAACGCAGTGCTTCACTGCTGTGGCTCGCCTGACATGTGTGGCTGAGTCTGGTGGCAACAGCAAGAAAAGAATGAAGAAAAAAAAAGGGGGGGGGAGGGGGATTCTTGCTGGTAGGCACTAAAGTGACTCGATTTTCTCGTGTCACGGGCATTGGAAACCCATAGGGCTTTTATATGGTATCCAGGTATTTTGGCCCATCTCCCTTGCAAGGGCCAAAACGCGCCGTCTTTGAGCACGCCATAACATAACACATGACCATGATCCTCAGTAGTATTGCATGCACATCGGTAGTTGGACATGGTGTTCATAAAAGAATTGTCTTCCCATTTACCACGCCAGCCTCAATCAGGTAAGTGCAAAAAACCTGTGGTACCCAGCAGACGCGTGTTTCCTCTCCATACTCTTGAATTCCCAGATCATGCAACGAAATTCAACGTCTTTCAGACGCATGAAATCCAGAGTCAGGAAACCATCAAGAACAAAAAAACGCCGGGCCCAGCAAAAGTTGTGGTGGATGTTGAACGGACATCCACACAAGATCATCCATGATCTCTGCCTCAAGAGTCCGCTGCCATCTCACCGTCCACCATCTTGGACTAATCCCTCTCCTCCTCCTTGACCTTGTTGGCCTTTTCCTCCTTGCCAGGCTTCTCCTCCTCGTAATGACCGGCGGGGTCGCTGGTGACATCACCAGGGCTGGCAGTATCAGGGAAGTCAGGGAACTGGGTCATCTCGTCGAACAGCGACTGGGTGGTGGACGCAGAAGCAGACGCGTCCGAGCTATCGCCCATGAGAGAGACATGGTTGTCGTTATCCATCGGGGTGACCGGGGCCTGAATCTCAGTCTGACCTTGAACACCGTAGTAGCTCTGGGGAGACTGGATGCGGTAAGCGTGGGGACCGTGTTGACCGTGCTGACCGTACTGATTGCCGCCCATCTGCATCAGGTAGTCCTGACCCTGGCCCTGACCCTGGCCGTAGGGAACCGGGTAGCCATGATACTGCATGCCGTAGAGGGCACGCTGGCGCTGGTGTTGCTGCTGCAGGCTCTGGAGATGAGCCATCTGCTCGGGGGTCATGTTGTGCGACTGGCGAGAGCTTGGGATGCCATGCATTCGCTGGAAATCGGCCAGGCCCTGTGTCATTCCCAGGCCCGAACCCTGAGCGGAGAACATGCTGTAGGGGGCAGCGTTGAGGTTGAAGGAGGAAAACAGCTGACCACGCTGCTGTCGGGGACCGACGCCATCGAAGCCAGCGTTGCCGAAGAGGCTCATCTGCGGCTGCTCGAGGAGGGCACCGGACTCTTGCTTGACGGTCGAATCACTCTGATCCTGCACCTGCTGCTCATCCTGCACCTGCCGAATAGGGGCGGTGGGGTCAGCGGCAGGGTCAGCGGTAGGGGTGTTAGCGTCAGTGACAACGACGTTGCTGTCCTCCTCCTCGCTGTCCTCCTCCTGAACGACAACCTTCTTCTGGGTAACAGCTCTCTTGCGAGGAGGTTTGTTGGGTAGAATCTCCTCGACATCATCGTCCTCGTCGTCATCGTCTTCAGCAGCGGTGACAAAAGTCTTGCGCTTCTTGCGACCGTTGGGAAGGGGCTCAAGGTTGTACTTGTGCTGGATCTGGCGGAATCGGACCTGCCAGGAAGCGAGGGAAAGGTAAGCTTCCAAAGAGTCATGATTGCAGAGGTAGAATGCGGAAGACGCGGTTTACCTTGGCAGAGGCGGCGTTCTTCAGGTTGGAATGGATGGCAACCTGCGCCCAGTCGACCTGGCTGGGATCCTTGTTGAATCGGACGATGTTGAAGAAGAGAAGGCTCTCGACAGGAGTGAGATCAATACCACCCTTCGGGCCCTGCCTACCGGAGCCGATCTGTGGTTTGGAGACACCGCCCTTGGAGACACCGCCCTTGGAGACACTGCCCTTGCAGACAATGCCATCGTCGTCCTGTTTGGACTTGAGAGGGGAGTAATCCTTGCCAGACATTGTTGTGTGGTGGTTGTTTGACTGTGAAATGGGTGAGCTGGGTCAAAGCTGTGCCAACAGCGACGAGGAACTTCTGAGATGTGAAAAGCTGGGTTGGCTGTCAATTTGTGTTCTCGACGGAAACAGGAGAGAGTACACCAGTTTTATGGAGATGTATGTGCTTAAGTGCCTCTTGAGGTCTGATGGTGGGAGGATCAAGAATGTGCCTGAACAGTTCCAGAAGGATCCCACAATGAATGTGGAGGGGAAAGAACTCAGAAGTATGCGAAGACTGTAACGGAGGGGATGAAGCAGGGTAAGAATGGAGAAGAACAATGGCAATGTGGAGGATGTGTGATCAAGACGAAATACGGGGGCATTATTGAGTGGGAGCTTACCGGAGAATAGTTAGTCAGATACGTCGACGCTGGTTTGGCAGTAGCAACGACCTGGAGAAGAATGCCAGACCTGAGAGCCGGCTGTTGAAGGTGAGAAGAAGAGAAAGCTCGAGTTGAAGAGGGAGAAGTTTCGGTTTTGAGTCTGCGTGCTTAAACCCCGTGAAGTGTTGAAATTGAAGGTAGCAGGGGCTGGCTGGCGTTCGGTCGAAATACTGTGACGCGGTACACCGCAAGGCTAGCCTTCGTGAACATGGCTTGCTTCCAATCCGCTGCTGTAACAACAATTTCAGGTAGTTCAGCAACAAATCAACTTAAGGCTCGTTGCCAACGAGTCCACGCCACGTCAAGGTCTCAACCGTTGTCAACCGTCTTCGATCACAACAGCTCAACACCACACTTTCATACCGTACCGTCTCCCACATCCTTCACCATCACTTACCTGAGTAGTCAGACTACTCATAGAGTACCTCAAACAGACACCCATCCTCACATCGACATCCATCCTCACCATGTCTGGCACCTCCAAGTGTAAGTGAGCCTCGCTCCATCCATTTACCACCAGTCTCTCCCCCCAAGAGCCACAACGGGGCGACCTCGTCTTGCCCAGCCCTTCTGGGATGGACGGTCAGCCTGATACTGACCACCGGACCCTAGGGACCGATGCTGCCATCAAGGATCTGACCTTCGCGATTCTGATGTCCACCAACAACGGTGGCATCAACGTCAACACCAACTGGGACAAGGTCGCCGAGACCATGCAGTCGTGGGGTTACGGATTTACCAAGTCCGCCATGTGTAAGCATTCCTCAGTCCTGTACCGTAATCTTGACCTCCCTCCGCCTCTCCTTCCTGTTTGTGGCCCATCATGTTGCCTATTCCCCTTCCTCGACGTCTTCGCCTCATCATCACCTTCAGAGAAACGCATCGGCAACACCGAGGTCACACTTTCCTCCTGTCACGATGAATAGCACGCCTTCCTCGAAAAAGGAAACCACGTACACCTGCCACTCTGCCCCACCTCATCTCTAACATCCTGTGTCAACAGCTCAGCACTGGTCGAAGAAGATCTTGAAGGAGTTTCGCGAGCGTCACGGTGATGCCAAGGCCAACGACAACGAGGATGCCAACCTGGGAACCCCCAGGAAGACCGCCACCCCCCGCAAGCGCGCTCCCAAGACCCCCGGTTCCGGCACCGGTCGCGGCAAGAAGCGCGCCATCGAGGATGACGAGGAGTCCTCTCTCGAGGGTAGCTACATCGCCGACCCCATCGCCAAGAAGAAGACCCCCCGTTCCGCCGCCAAGAAGATCAAGTACGAGAAGGAGGACGACGGCGAGGGCATGGAGATGGACGAGGATATGGTCGAGAAGGAGGAGGAGCTCGAGACCGAGGCTGATGCCAAGGCTGAGCAGACGGACAAGGACTACGCCTTCTAGGTCGTCCGTCATCTTCATCTCCATCGGTTCCCACCTTCCCGTGACCCGTTTCCCTGACCAGACTTTCACGGTCTTTTCTTCTGTCTTTTTTTACGAGTCTTCACGTTGAACTTTAGGGTTTTGACACTCGGGATGGATGAATAGGGCGAGCATGTTCTGCAGCATGTCTCCGCGTTGTTGGAGACGGACCGTTCACGAAAGATAGTCTGGGGTCCAAGAAAACTATCTTCCGTGTCAGATAAGCTCTCAGAAAAAGTTCATCGGAATTGACGTTTGACTGCACCTGAACATCCATGATAGGGGATGACCAAGTTGATGTGATGAATGTGCCCGTCTGGCGTGAAAATCAACCTCTTAACTCCCGTACTCCTACCCCTTGCCCAGCCCTGACCCGAACGCCTGAATCATGGGTTTCTGGACTTTATTTCACGTTCTTGCCGTCCAAGCGCCGCCCCCCAGCGTCCGGGTTTGGCTTCTCAAGGGCTTTGCCTTTATCCTCGGACGACCCACCCTTCTTCACCACACCTCTCAACGTCTGTCCCTGGCCCGCAAAGTGTGGCTGCTGAGCATCCTGCGCCTCCTTTTCCTTCTGCTCCTTCGACTTGTACGGCTTGATCTCGTATCCGAGGAAGAGCTTGTTCGAGGGCAGACGCAACGGCAGAGGGCCGTTGGCCCGTCTGCGAGGCGCGGCGGAATCGTTACTCGCCGATGCGTCCGGGACAGGAGTGGCTGGCTTCGGTGTAGACTGCTTGCTGCTCTTCTTGTTGCCGATACGGTTGCCCTCCCCATAGAAGTTCGTTGCCTGAGCCGCTGCAGAAGAGGGTGCGATGGCATCGTAGTTGATGGCCTGGGACATGGTGCCTTGACTGTGCAACAGACCTCCGGCTGGCAAGCCCCGGCCGCTCCTGGGCGTGCTGGTGCCACTGCCCGTTGGCTTCTTGGGCTCGACGTAGCCGACCGGAGGCGCGAAGTCCACCGACACATCCGTCTCAATCATGCAGACTCCCATCTTGTCCGTCTCAGGCTTGACCTCCAAGACCGCCACATCGTACACCGTGTCATTGTACTCGAATTGGAAGACATCGCCTTTGGTGAGGGTGGCGAAGTTCCGGAAGGCGCGCTCAAGCACGGCTTTAGGATCACTGATCTCGAGGAAGTCGACGGACTGTGGCTGCAGCTTGACAAGTCTGGCTAGCTCAAGGGAGGTGGTCTTGATCTGGATCATGTCGCCAACATCAAGTAGAAGTGTTTGCATCATCTGGAGAGCCAAATGTTAGTATCCTCATGTACAGTGCTTCATGTGTCCATAGCTGTCCTCACCCATTGCGGCAAGTATGCCCGGCCCTCCTCTGCCACAAACTCCAGCACACCAGCATGGGTGTGTCGGCCCTTCTCACCATTGATAAGCTCCATGAGCAGCGGCCACTGGACGTGCAGCTTCGACACCTTGTCCAGAGCCGATGCGGGAAGAAGAATCTTGGAACCATAATTGAGTTCCGGCCGCTCAGGGCCTTGTGCCATGATCATAGGGTAGCAGCGGTAGTATTCGTCGAAGCGTCTGCTGGCTGAGCCACGCATCATTCCGGAGCGTGCCATGCTGAGAAAGTCGTTGGGGTCATTGGGATTCATCCCGCCGTAGCCTGGGTTGAACTGTGATAGGAGGAGCAAAAACAAAGTCAGTACTGGCAACTTCTGTGAAGCTCTTTAAGGTGTAATGGACAGCTGGTCAGAGCTTGATCATGTGGTAAGACGCACCATGTTTACTTGACACCTTTTGGGAATCAAAAAAGAAGAAGATGTACTGTGAGGAAGGTAGGTGAGGCGCTGTTGATGAAGTCTGGGTTGAAAGCCAAGGAGTGTTTTGTTTGTAGGTAGCTTATCGAATTTGGTAGAAGACGGGTTCGGTTTGCGTGAACATGTGCAGGCAGTCGGGATGACGAAATGCGGTGCTTTGAGTTCGACAGGGGTCCCATGCCCTGTGAATGAAGAACCCCCCCGCTTGCCTCACCTCCCTTCCTAGTCTCAGCAGTGAAAGAATAAAGATTAGCTCATTTCATTTTGTGAAAGAGGTTATTTACATAGTAAGAAAATGCATATATGCAGAGGTGAAGGCAGTTTCTATCAAGGCTAAGAATGCACCTTTACTTCAGCTCTCTTCTTTCTTAAAATCTAGATAATAATCTCTGCTAGCTAACATATCTCTATAGATGATATTTCAAGTACTTTAACCATGATTTCAAAGTTATTTTATATATATTTTTTTCTTTCTTTTTTGCTCTCTTACTATTAATAAGCATATATGTAATTTTGGGTGCTAGGCTTTCAAGCAATCTCTATTATATGAAGAAAACTGTTATGTAAAGGGCTGGCCCACAGGGCTCCAGACTGGCTAGCTTGTCTGCGGCCTTCAGCTAACGTGAGTCAGCTACCTTATCCACTGATCTACCGAGCCAAAAGGTACGTAACAATCCTGAACGTCAGGATTATGCTAGCCAGACTGATAGGCTAGGGCACAGCTCAGCCCATTACATGTTACAGCTTCTATAGCTATATTAACAGCTTAAAAAACAACAACTACTTACAACACGAAGAAGATTCGCATACTGACGAAGTAAGAATGAATTATTTGTGGAACTGCATTGTTTGCGCAACGTCCACAGTACATATACATATCTGCTAAAGTGGTATGTTCCAGGGTATCTCCGACAACAGACTCCTCAGCAATGCTGAGAGCCCAGATAAACACCCAAGGTCCCACGCAGGGAAACTTGACGTCAAATGATCCTTGATCATCGGGCACTTTGCACGTTCGAAAGCTCAACGCCTGACCACCGGTTGCCAAAATGAATTCATGGACTTGTTGCATTCAAGTCTGGCCGACACCAGCTCCCACTCCGTTCACTCTGTTCATCCCGTCCAATCTTTGACGCTTCTCTGGCTGCTCCGGAATATCCTCCTCAAGAAAGCCTCGCTTGGTATTGCTAATCTTCTGTAGATCCTCGGTCCAAGACTGGTGCCAATCCCTGAACTTGACACCACGTCGGGTCTGGTCTTGCCGAAACGTCTCCAGATCCACCAGTCTCTCGTGGAAGTTCTGCATATCCAACGAAATCAAATTCGGCTGCAGCCTCTGCATATGGTCCCAGATGATCGCCGCCGCATCCGAAGTCGTCACGTTCTTGAACTGGGCGTCAAGACTCATGATCATCGTCTCGTGCGCGTTGTTGGTCTTGCGGACGTTGTTTTGTAGCTCACCTAATTCGTTTCGGATCTTGTTTTGATCATCTCGCAGCTCTTGAATGGCGGTCTCTACAGCCTTAACACGAATCGGGACACCACCCAGCTCCGCAGCGGTACTGTTTCCGTTGAACAAGGTCGAATTTGTCGGTCGTGGTGATGCGACGCCCACAACTGAAGCCGCCCTTGACGCGACAGCATTCCGGGTCTCTAGAGAGCTGACGCGGGTTTCCAACTGCGCGGTTTGCGTTTGGACTTCTTGCACGAGGTTGCCACAGGTCTCGACAATCTTGTTCGAAAATTGCATCAAATCCGGCTGTGGTTCGCCTTCGAGGACGGTGAGGCGCTTCTTGATAGTCTCGAGCTTTGTGTTTACCATTGTGCTACTAAGACCCTGTGTCTCGAGCTTCAGACGCTGTATCTCGTTTTGCTGTCCCTGGATTCGATTACTCAACTCCAGCCAAGGAGGGTATGCTAGTAACTTGGCCATAGCATCTTCCAATTCCTCAGCATCGATGTTGCGGAGTGTAGTGTCAAGCTGGTTGACTTGTTTTTCCAAGGCTTTGACTTGTTCGTCCAAGGCCTTGAACTCTGGCGTTGGTGTCGTATCGGCAGGTACTGTGGTGGTAGCAGACTGGGCTGTGGCTTCCTGCAGGGATTTGGTGAGCTCTGCCTGCTGCGAATCGACTCGTTTGACAAGATCAGCGAGTTGGGTCTGAAATTCCGATACTTGAGATACAAGGCTCTCCTTCTCCTGTTTCAAGGTCTCGAATTCGCTATCCTGGGATGCCTTGGTGTTGAGCTGAAGCCGTACCTGTTCCTGCTGGGTCTTCAGGACGGCAAGGTCGCCAGCCTGCGCCTCGTATGAGGCACTTCGTGTGCGCAGTTCGTCATTCTCCTTCTTGAGCTTGTCCAAATCGGCCTGCTGTGCCTTGTGCGATTCTAGAAGGGAAGCCATTTGCCTCTCCAACTTCTGAATCCGATCGTCTGGTGTTGAGGCGCGTGTCCGCATTTCCTCGTTCTCCTTCTTGAGCTTGTTCAAATCGGCCTGCTGTACCTGCTGCAACTCTGAAAGGGAGGCCAAATGCTGCTCCAGCTTTGGAGTCCGATCGTCCAGTGTCTGTCTGCGGTCCTTGGCCAGCTCGAGCTTGGCAGCCTCGATCAACTGGTGGGTCTTGATCTCGCCGATGGGCAAGGACTTGACCAGAAGACGGGCATAATTGTCGGTGGTATCCTTGACTATTGCGTTGGCCTTGGCCAGCTCCTTCTCGATCTTCTCTTCCTCCAGCTTGTAGTGATTCTGGTGTTTCTCAAAGGCCGCGGTGAGTGATGGATATTGGGTGGTATTCCATCCAGCCTTCTCATAGTCTGCCTGTCTCCGCCTAAAACCCTCCAGCACGACCTCCTTCCTGTTGGTCCACTTGACTTGGTCGACAAATGCATCGTACAGCAGACGCTGCAGTTTCGCCAGTTCCGAGGTAGCTTTGTCTGGATCCATCTTGGAGAGGGTTTCTTGCGAATCTGACCGAGAATGGGTCTGTTCTGACAGGGTCCGACGAGGGTTTGGGAACAGTTCGCGATCGCCTCGGGGTGGGGGTCTTGAATCTCGGTATCGATCACTGGCGTATCCAAAGCCGCGGTCTGAGCCCCGGTCTGAGCCCCGGTCCGAGTCCCGGCGAGGAGCAGATGGTCGGTCGCGATATCGATCACTCGAATATTCGGGGCTCCTGTCTGAGTCCCGACGAGACGGACGAGACGGGCCTGGCCGGTAGTGTTTGTCAGGCATGGCAGAAGTTCAGCCAGTGCCGGTTGGTGCAGGGTGGAATGTGAAGCGAATCGAATCGGGTAAGGGACGACCAGCTACCCGCGTGATGGGCTGGTGGTCTTCTCCTTCCTGCTTTTCGTGGGAGACGAGAGCACATTTGACAAGACCAAGTCAAATCAACTGAAGGGACGCGCAATTGGGGGCTGGGGTCGCATTTTCGTCTTCGAGGTTAGGTAGAAGAAAGTGGAGGGGCCTCACCCGCATGAGAACATTACCGCGAAACTTGCGGGCTTGTGGTGAGATAACGAGGACTCGCGATTTCTTTTGATCGCGATCTCTTTAACTTTGGGTGCCACATCTGTTTCGCGTTTGGGCGCAGGGCCTGTACGCGCTAAATGGGAGGTGGGCGGTCTGTCTCTGTGGCCAACAGGTCGCGTGGCTGGAACCTGGACGGGGCAGTGCGGAGAACTACTTAGTACGAGGTACCCCCCTCCTAGTGGATTACGCCGTACCTTGTCGTTGGTGTCTGCGGTGTCTGCCCGTGCACTGAGATAGCGCACCCGCCAAATTTCTGAGCATAGAGCTGCAGGTGCAAGCAAGTACAACAGCCAAAACGTTCCTGACTTCCCACATCCGCCGTTTGTGCAGCGTCACGAACAACCTAACCCAACCAAACCCAATCCGATTGGACCCGTCACCGTGATCGCTTTCCATCACTCGTTGAGGCACGAGGGTTCTGAGATCATGGCTGCAGTATGTCGCTTCACTCTTCACTCTTCTCTCCATCCTCTCCATCCTCTCCATCCTCTGTCCCTACCCAGCTCCCTGCTAACGCGACGCGATGCAGCCCGTTGTGACAGTCTCGGAGAGCAAAGAGCTCCGGGGCATCAACCTGATCGCCGCACACTCCCACATCCGCGGTCTCGGCGTCGATGCTGACACGTTGGAGCCTCGCGACGCCTCTCAAGGCCTCGTCGGCCAGGCGAGGGCGCGCAAGGCTGCCGCTGTCATACTGGAGATGATCAAGCAGGGAAAGATTGCGGGCCGCGCATGTTTGATCGCAGGGCCACCGAGGTATGATGGTCTGCATATCTCACAGATTTCTGTCATGGGGCAGATGCTGACATTCTCGCTTCCAGTACAGGAAAGACTGCCATCGCCATGGGAATGGCGCAGTCCCTTGGCCCCGATGTCCCGTTCACATCTCTTTCCTCCTCCGAGATCTTCTCCCTCGAGATGTCCAAGACCGAAGCTCTGACCCAAGCCTTCAGGAAGTCCATTGGCGTCCGGATCAAGGAGGAGAGTGAGATAATGGAGGGCGAGGTGGTGGAGATCCAGATCGACAGGAGCGTCACCGGTGGTGCCAAGCAGGGCAAACTGACCATCAAGACCACGGACATGGAGGCCATCTACGACATGGGCGCAAAAATGATTGACGCAATGACTAAGGAGCGCGTCATGGCTGGCGACATCATCTCGATAGACAAATCCTCCGGCAAGATCACCAAGCTCGGTCGGTCCTACGCACGTTCACGCGACTACGATGCTATGGGCGTCGACACCAAGTTTCTGCAATGTCCGGACGGCGAGTTGCAGAAGCGGAAAGAGGTGGTGCACACAGTCACGCTGCACGAGATCGACGTGATCAACTCGAGGACACAGGGCTTCCTGGCACTTTTCTCCGGAGACACCGGTGAGATCCGCAGCGAGATCCGGGATCAGATCAACACGAAGGTGGGCGAATGGAAGGAGGAGGGCAAGGCTGAGATAGTGCCTGGTGTTTTGTTTGTCGACGAGGTCCACATGCTCGACATCGAGTGCTTCTCATACATCAACCGCGCTCTAGAGGATGACCTAGCCCCCATTGTGATTATGGCGAGCAACCGGGGCATGTCCAAAATCCGTGGCACCGACTACAAGAGTCCGCACGGCTTGCCACTCGACTTCCTGGACCGAGTTTCGATCATCCAAACCCAGCCCTATGGCCAGGACGAGATCAAGCAGATCCTTACTATCCGCGCCACAGAGGAGGAGGTCGAGTTGTCTCCGGATGCGCTCGCCCTGTTGACCAAGATCGGCCAGGAAGCTGGCCTGCGGTACGCCAGCAACCTCATCACGACCTCGCAACTCGTTGCGGCAAAGCGACGCGCCAAGCAGGTCAGCGTGGAGGATGTTCAGCGCAGCTTCAAGTTGTTCTACGATCCCGCCAGGAGTGTCAGCTTCGTGCACGCCTCCGAGGCGCGGCTCATTGGCTTAGATGGTGCCGTCGACTTTTCTGTGACCAACGGCGGTGCAGCAAATGCTAACGGCGGTGCATCTGCTAGTGCCGGAGACAGGATGGATGTCACTTCTTGAGTTGGGGGTACATATGGGGTTCGGCAGCAGAGGCTCGGCGTTTTGGTTGGAGAAAAAGAAAGCTTCATGACGGCATGATCGGGATCTTGTGTTAAGATGTTTTACTGTAGACTCTTGGAGCGGCGTAATAAGGATACTCAAGTATCCCTGCTGGCGTATGCATCTTCGAGTTACGGGCTTGCTTTGTTTGACTGCGTATGACGAATTAAACATCGACCTGTGTCGGATGTGACAAGATATTTTGGAACCGTTGTGTAATGGTGTGGCGCCAGAATCATGTGCTGGGATTTATTTAATTACCATAGATACGAGCAAATGGCGTCAATGCTCACTGAACTCGTCGAAGAAATGGCGAGAGATACTGTACACCATGGCCGGCGGCCTCTCAAGCTGGCCTCCCAAATAGGGCCTGCCTTCTCAACTTTCCGCCATCGACCTGCGCAGCTCAGATAGCGATATGGACCAGGCGTGCTACTGGAGTAGACAGACAAACACACAAGCATCCCCTTGTCCTCATGTAAGGTCGCCTGTGAAGTATCATGTCCCGCCGCAGACATTGCTGAATCTTCTCAGTTGCTTCTGGCAAAGCAGAGTCGTCGGCAACCAAGGCCTGTCTGTCATGTATCCAAAGAAAAGTTCACATAACGGCGGAACCCCAATTTTCAAGACCAAGGTATGTGATGATGATCTGTCCAATCGCGGCCTGGTGGAGCACACATGCTCAGTATGCTCTCCGTCGTACTCATTCATGATCCATCTCAGAGGCTCCGGCTCAACGGGTCGGTGTCCCTGCCCCTAGAGGTCACTCGGTGCGGAGG
>MUZH01004106.1:0-43748 GCA_003012965.1 Juglanconis oblonga | reverse complement strand
CCTCCTCCTCCCCCTCCTCCTCCTCTCCGCTGCCATTTTTGCCAGACCCCCCGAAAAAAACCCGTACGAGCAACTACGAGCAACCGGGGCACCTCGCTACGCGTGTCGGCTTGGCTACCGGAGACGCTGTCCTCTTCGGATGGAACGCGCCCCGGCTTGACCTCGTAACCCTCGTAACCGCCTCCGAGCGTCTTGCCTTGCGATGGCCTCGCTTGCACTGTCTGTTCCATCATGATACGTGCAGAGTTCCCAAGCTCATGGTTGAAACGAAACACAAGAGGGCTAGATCCGAGCCTTCCCCCCCCTGCTCCACCTGCGGAATCGCACCCTCCAGAAAAAGTCATGTTCGTTCGAAAGTTAAGGTTAGAAGATCTCTCGAGTCCTCGAACTCGCCAAGACCTGCTGGGCAGCATGGCGAGCATGACGAGCATGGCGAGCATGGCGAGCATGATGATCGGATGGTGATCCAACAGCCTGCTCGAGCCAGCTTCCGTGGTCCCAACACGAGGCATCTTCCTCCTCTATGTTGGCGGGTGGACTTCCTCTCTTTGACCGGCCTGCCGCGTCAGAACTGCAGCAGCATGGCAAGCAATCCGACTGGCTTCCCTAGACCAACCAACCCCGTCTGCTCCCTCTCCAAGACATGATGTGCGACCTGTTATGCCTGACAGGTGAATCCTAAGATCCTCAACAACCATAGAGAAAACCGGGAGCACGGTAAGCGTCTCCTTCGATAACTCGTCTGATCTGCATCCGTCAAGTTACCCACTCGACACCGGGAAGTGACCTCTCCAGATCCCCAGATCAGGGTTTGGGGATCTTGAGGAAATATATCAAATGGCAATTTTGTATCAGGGTGCCAGACATCCAGATCGTCGTCCAAGGACCCTGACGGCCATGCCACGCAGGTCATGAAACAGGCCAGGACTAGGTCTATTCTCTTGAAGCTGACTCTGAGCTCCGTAGTCTCGGATGGAAGCGAGCTGGAACTGTGGGACATCTCGAGCTGAGAAAGACCAAGGTAGATGGGATGGAATGGATACATGGTCAAATGAGAACCGGCTCATGGAGTTTTTACAAAGCTCCAGAGGCGTGTATCCTCACCACCTACTTACCTACCTACCTACCTACCTACCTCTTCAGGACAATAACGGTCATACTTCATGAGACAAGAAAGCAGTATTCGAGCAGGATGCTCAAGTGCGCTTCACTCGATGTAGCTCTGTAGTATCACCGCCACTCTCTCCCACCATGTAGAAACAGTGTCTAGTCAAGAAGCCTTGCACTTCCTATGGCAATCAGACAAGTACAGATACCCCATGCTGCCACTCCAGACATGTGACACCCGGTGATCAGCTTCAAAGTCAATGATAAGACGTCCGCGTGCCTGGCCAACGACCCGCGCGCGCTCCCCTCCTTCTCAGCTTGCGGAAGTCGTGTTGATCATCAAAATACGTGAGTGAGTGAGTGCGTGCGTGTGAGAGAGAGAAGCCCGGGCGCGCATCTGGAACCGAACCCCATCTCAAACACAATGCAACGTCTATACGAGATCGGCGGAGAACCGAAAGTCAATTTCCCTCCATCAGTGAATGCCCAGACAAATGCCAATCTGAGATGAGTTGTGATGACAGCCTGGGGGGGGGGATCTTGCGGAGGGAGACAACCAATCGTGGACAGGCGGAGGATGCTTTGCATTGTGGCAGGTTATTTAGCGTCTTTGAGGTAACCCAGAACCGGGTAAAGTCATGGAGGTAGAGAAAGAAAGTCTAGTTGTCTAGGAGGTAGGTACCTACTTCAAGAATTGTGACGTGCATCGAGATTCGAGAGTTTTCGTTGAGAAGATCATTAGGTAAAAATAAAAAAATAAAAATAAAAAAGAAATCCCCCACCAGGCATAGGTACTGCACCTTGAGGCATGGACTGGGTTCGAAGCCCGCGACATGCCGAAGAGAAGCATATCCACACATTGCTTGATTTTAGGAAAATCAGCTGGCAAAACCTAGATCAGTATCGAAGACTCGCCACTGGCCACTAGACCACCCTTCTTGTTGACCATGGCTTCCTCCCATACGATCTCCACCACCTTATATCCTCTCAGTACATCTAGCTAGCATTGAGTCCCCTGACGAATTCCGGCAGCAGGTCGAGTACTTCGTCGGCACCGGTGGCGCGTGAACGCAGATGAAAGACGTTGGTTACCTGGATGACACTGGCTTAAGTACGGAGGACGGTCGGGAGCTGGCTGCGTGATGCGATGGTGAATTGATTAGACCAGTGGTTCTGGATTAGCAAGCTGCATAGTAGCAGTACAGTGTCTCGTATATATATATATATCAAGCAAGGCTTTGTTGGAAGGACACGAGTGTGCAGACTTAGGTTGCATAGGGCAGACAAGATCTTCCGAAAAGAATACGATCACTCAAAGGAAGGTGTGTCACGGGCAGTGTCGAACCAACCTCATCAGGCCTACCCACTGTCGCCTTCGACAAGATTTCCATCATCGTTGCTGGCCAACCCAAAAACCCTACCTGGCCTGCTCTGACTTCTGTCACCCGACTACCACAGCTATGCAATCATTACGTGTATCAGCTGATACGCCGAGTATGTAGTGCCATGCGACCAGCACAGCAGTGATCCACTTTACCTGCCTTAGTCGTCGGGATACCTTTTCACACCATATATCGCCATTCGATATCATAACAGCATTTCCTCCTTCAGTACGAGGGAGCACAACAGCGTCTGTGAAGTGCCACCGCGTCCATGATACCCACACGTGAGGCGAGCATCGTATGGTCAAACCATGAATTCAGAATAGCCATTCCATCTCTCGCATACAATGCTATTAGAAAATAACCCCCCCCCCCCCACGCACACACTCATGCTTGCTTGCTTGCTGGCTGCCTCGCAAGAAAAAAAGAAAAGGAGAGAAATCTTCCAGAATAACAGACAAATGTAGGGGGAGCAGGAACAGGAAAACCAGAAAAACAGCTCCGAAAGATAGATGATGACGGCCATGAGTTCCCTTCCCACGCTTGTCCATCCGGTTGCCACCTCTTCTTGTACACAAAAACACAAAATACAACATGGTGCGGACGTGTCCGCAGAAATGCCTCCTGTTCATCATCAGCCGTAGCCTGACGTCTGGGCCTTCCCTCTCCCTCTGTAGATAGATAGCAAGGCCGTCGACATACTCTTAGTATCCTCCATCCCAGCTCCATTGCGTTTGAATCCAACCGCTAGCCGGTCTGGCCCCTTCCAATTAGCCGTCCAACTCGGCGCCTGTCCTTCAATTATGCTTCCCAGTTGGTGGGGGGGCTCAAAAAGTGGTGGTAATGCGTGACCGCCAAAGTTGTACAGAGTCCGACCGCTCACAAACCTCGTGCAACGCTGTCGACACCCGGAGGGACCAGCATGTCTCGGTGCACACCGCCGATGTAGCAATCCGATTGAGCCTCTTGCGTCGTGGATCGGCGAACCGATGGCCATGAACCAAATGTTCGCTCTCGGACCGTTGAAGCCGGCCCGCGTGCTCGTGTGTCGCTCTTTAGCAGCCAGTGCAACCTCACGATTCGGTAAGTCGTGGTGAGACAGCAACCCCAGATCGTCATCCTCGAGAACATCCAGTCCCCTAAGATTATTGCGCAAGTCTCGAATGATAGCTGCCGGTTGGTGAGGCGAGCTGGCCCATTTTCTCCCCGTTCCCGTCGGGCATGACGCTCTTGCGCTGCTGACTCTTCCAGAAATCCATGGCCTCAACGACATCCTCGCCCTTCTCGTCTTCGTATGCGAACAGTATCTGCAGTCAAGCTTAGCATTTTGTATCGTTAGCATCGACGGGGCATCGTGCATGGGCTTTACCTCATGTGTACTGCTGTGCAACATGCGAATGTTCTTATGCGGCACAATGTGCACCGCACCAGACTCGATATTCCTAAGCTCGATGAAGCTGGGTTCGAAGGCCAAGATCCACGGGTAGGACAGCGCGAAGCTCTGCGGCGTGCCCTCCCAGTCGATCCTCCACTCGGGTCTTGCCCGCCAGCCATTGCGGTTGACAAAGAACGAGAACTCAGAGTAATTGAGCAGGAACTCGCCGTTGAGACGCTCAATGTGGATGGGCTTGACGCCTTCCTTGCGCGCCACGAAGTCGAGAGAGGTGTCAGCTTGGTCGAGCAGCGACTGGGTTTCCAACGTCTCGAGCGAGACAACCTCAAAGCCACGAGCACAGGCCACGCACAGCTTCGACTTGAGAAAGTGGACCGACGTGGATTCAGTAGGAATATAGAATTCCTTGAATGGCTTCAGCTCGTCCTGCCCGGCGTTGAACATCTTGCTGAAGCCCTTCTGCTTCTTGCTCTTGGACATGGCGTCGTTGGGCTCGTACACCTTAATCGTAGTCGACAGTGTAGTAGGCTTCACGCAGCATACCAAGTGCCTGCCCATTGAGATTCCTGCCTTGAAGTAACTGCAGTGGCTCTGGATCTTCTTGGGCTTCTTCGAGAGGGCAGACTCGCTGGGGTCAAGGGCCGCTAAGTTGTATGAGATGAGTGACTTGTTGGATAGCACCAGCAGGAGGTTGTACTCCTCCAGAGCATCGATTTGAGAGACGTTGGTTGCTTCCAGTATCTTGCGTGGTTGACCGGCTGACTTGCGATCTGACACGTAGATACCGGCGTCAGTGCCGTATATCAACTTCCTACCACCGTCTGTTCGCTGTGTTAGCGTATATGTCTCGACTTCAGGGCCTGGACATTGCTTACCAAAAGGAGCAACACAGTTGACCTTGTTCGTCCCTGTGAAAAATGCTTCTGATATGACCGTTGTGTTGAGGAAGTCCACCCGAGCCCTCAGCTTCTGTTGGGCAGCATCGATGAACTCAAGCCACTTCTGTCGACCGGTTTGTGTGGACGCGTAGAGCGTCAACTCGTAGCCATTCTTGCCCATGTGCTTGAACGTTATAGGCCATCCGTCGCCCTTCTTGCCGCTCTCAGCCCGTATGTTGGGTAACAAGCTCGATGTAGACCGCCTGACACTTGACGGAATCACCTCCTCCATCTCTTTGATTGACAGGAGCTCCAGTGGTATTGGCTGCGAGGTCATTAGTATGTTGACTCTTAAAAGTGAACTAGTATTCTTACCCGACGGTACGCTTTGACTTCTTCGGCCTTTCCAACCTGTTTTATCCTCACCAGCAGGACGGCGTGGTCGAAGAGGAAGGCCGTTATCTCGTTGTTTTCTGTAGGTGACTTCTTGAAGTTGCTCTTGAAGACCAGCTCACGGCCCTCATCCGTCAGCTTCAGATCGACCCTCTCGTTCGGCCGGAACTTGAGCTGGTCGTGCAGGCGACGCAGGTTGAACCGGTTCTCGGCCTTTCCAGACTCGGCATTCACTCTTGTCAGAAGCTCGCGGACCATCACCAGGACCTTGGGGATATCCTCCTTGTCTGGGTTGCCATCCTCCGTGTACTTGAGGATATTCTCCAGCAATAGGGGATAACGCGCCAATCTTGTCGTTGGTTTCGTCAAGTAACCGTTCAGCTCCAGCTTCCTCGACTCTTTCCGCCTCTCTATCTCGTCGACAAATCGGCTGAAGTTGGGGTTGGTGGAACGCTCGTTCTCGAACTCATACTTGGCTTCCAGTTGTTTGGAACCGTACAATATGAAAGGCTCGAACAACGGGACGCAGTCCAAGAAAATGTCTCCAATATTCCGTACCACGTGGCCAACTTGTTGTCGATCCGTCAAACCCTTGGCGAGCCTGGAGCTGACCGAATGGATGCTCGGATGATCGATGATATTGCTAAAAATGTTCCGCACCACCTTCTCCCGCCGCTGAGGAGGGATCGGCGAGGCCTTAGATCGCAGAGGATTAATCCAAAAGTCGCGCAGATACTCCAAGTCCTTGCAGAAGTCCCGTTCCGTATAGCAGATCTCCGATATGACCTCTTGCCTCTTCTTCTCTTTGTCGCTCACGCTGTCGGCGACTTCCTTCGGAACACTGTTGATCCACAACTTCTGCTCATCGGTCTGGTCCACGTCGTCGTCGTTCGGAGGAGCCTCATCCTTCTTCAGGCCGGCGCCAATCTTCAGGTTCAACCTTGAAACCTGTTCTAGACGTCGTGGGCACGCAATCGAGTAACACAGCTGATCCCTCGTACATGTCGGCGAGTAACACTCAGACAGGAGAACGAAGACACCATCCACTGGCTTTTCGCTGTCGTCATCCATCATTGTTTCCCTGAATTGGTACATCTCGGAGGCCGAGTCTCGAAGTCGATGTTCATAGGTGACGTCGTGGAAGAACTTCTGGGCGTCTAGCGCTCTGCCGAGCAGGAGGGCCAGATTCCGGTCCGTGGTCCTGATGATGTAGGACAACACGTCCACAGCCTCGGAGCCGCTAAATGCGTTCTTGTAGGTCAGCTCGTTCTTGGTCCGATCGCCCGTGATGATCTTTTCCCGGAAACACTCGCCAACTCGAGACAAAAGTGCGGGATATACGAGCGGTGGCCGTATCTTCGCGGTCAGGGGGCGCTCTCCCTCCACCGTGGAGCGACTCATCGACGGCCGATGCGTGATGGAGGAACCATCGGTGCGTTCTGAAATCGAGGGAGCAATGGTAGAAGCCATGGACATGGTTCGCCCGCTGTCGCTACTCATCGAAGACTGCACACTGGACCTCGTCTGTGCGCCCGGGGCGGGTGTGAATCCGTTAAATCCATTCTGAGTATCCTGCGTCTGAGAAACCTCGACTGAGGGCACTCTCCTATTCGGAATCACCCTCCCACTCATAGTCTGGTGCGCATCTCGCTCGTGACTGGGATAGCCAGTCATGGTCATGGACCGCTCATCATGGCGTTCCGGGACTACCCTGCCCTGGGCCGTTGTCCGAGACGAGTTCGCGTTGTAGGGCGAATGTCGGAAGGCATGGACAGGAGCGGGTGAGTTGGCTTGATACTGGCCTTGAGGCTGGCCTTGAGGTTGGCCTTGAGGCTGTTGGTACATCGGCTGCCTCGGAGGACCAGCAAGGGACTGTGAGCGATATGGGTCAGAGTTCAGAGCGGGAGCGGGAGCGGCACCGTTCTGATAGAACCTCTGTGCCGGGTTTCGAGCACCATATGCGCCGGGCGGCGGCCCTCTCTGGTCGAATCTTGGTGGTATGGGTGCGCCTGGTGGATAGCGGCCCGGTGGCCCCTGAGGCTGGCGTTGTTGTTGCAGATACTGTTGAGAGGGCACCTGCGTGCCGCCTGGTATAGATCTCTGCCCCTGATAGTACCCATTGGCCATGCTCGAATCCATCGTTCGAGTTCGTTCGTAGCCGGGCCCCGGGGGCAACCTCTGAGGAGGTGGACGTGACATGGAGTTCATGGTCTGTGTACGGTCGGCGTGCATCATCTGCGGCGGGAGAGGAGAGGAGGACGTCATGGTCTGGGATCGGCCGGGACCAGGAGGGGCGCCGAAGATGTTGTTGTAGGCGGCATTTCGCTGTTGGTATTGACCATAATCCTCTGGTCTCCTCGAAGGAGGCATGCGTTCTTGTTGTTGATAGCCTGCCATGATTGGCAGCGAGGGGGAGGATGAGGAGTCGTCGTGGTGGTGGTGGTCGTCGACGTCGTCGGGGATGGTGGGGATTGGATGGCCGTCGATTGCTAGAATTGAGAAGAGCTGTTATCAGCACACGCGAAGGTGCCCATCGGAGATTGATGAGAGAGATGTGCGGCGATGGGGCGTTTGTTCCCCCCTGGTCTGGGATCGTTGTGTTTCGATGATTGGGAGCAACCTTCGGTCGCAGCAGCACCGGCTCCAGCACCTTACATACGCGGCCATGCACCATGCCACGACTGACATTCGACGAAGGGCAGCAAGGGGAAAAAGGGAAAATGTGGAGCCTGGGCAACCTTACTCGTAGTGCGTCCGGAGATAGTGACCGTGGTCACGGTGTGAGGGCCTCGGGAGGGCAGCGACGGAGGGCAGCGACGAAGATGCGCTAGGCCTCGACGGCCGCCGACCTTGGTGAGGGTGTCCGGAGGGGATCCGGAGATAGAGCAGGCCTGGGTTGAAGTCGAAGGCCGTGGATCTGGTCGTGTCCCCGTATGTGTATGGGTATGGGTCTGGATCGGTATGGACGGGGAATGATGCGTTCGGGACTGGGAGGGAGGTGTTGGACAGGCGGATCGGTCGCGATTGGGAAGGGCGGCCTTGGGGGGCACTGGGAGGCAGGCTTGGTTGACCTGGTTGGTGGTTTATGGGGTAAAGTTTGGATCTTCCTCGGGCCTCCTTTCCACTTTCCACTTCCCACTCTCCAGAGTTCCCACCGGTTCTCTGGATGTCGAATGTGACGTTATTGCATTCGAGATTGGGTGGTGGATCGAAACAATTGCAGCATTACAGACGATGCAGCTATGTACCGATAGAAAAGCTTGTATGGAGGAAATGGTCCTGAAATGCTTGCTGATAGAAGGTAACCGAGATCATGGCATGCTTGCTGTGCTTGCTGTGCTTGATTATGCTGTGGTGGTGCTTGCTTGGACTCGAGCCGGCGGCCTCATCTCCTTGCCTGCCAGTCTTTTTGCTGTCTGTCGTTGCACTTGAGGGACCATGGAATCGAAGATCTGGAACAGCAGCAGACAAATATCGATGTTCGTTGTCGTGCTGTGCAAGGCCGATAACTCGATGTTTGAAATCTGGGTTTGGTTTGGAGGAGCAAAGCCAGAGGTCGTCAACCTCGAAAACATACACATGCACATGCCAACCTTCTTCCCCCCCCCCCAAAAACTACAAAAGCGGTTCGTTTGCAAGCCACGGACAGCTTGGTCAGCCCGAAAGGCCTCCGACTTTATTTCAGGGGGTGTTGATGTTAGTGCTGCTTTGGTTGGGCCTGCAGGTTGGAGCCCTAGCCTCAGAACTTCCTTAACATCTGGCCAAGCATTCCTTCAACTTAAACCCGTGCACAATGACTCCGGATATTTCAGATGTAGAAATATTACAGCTTCATGAACAGTATCTATAGCCAGTATATTCAATACAACAGCCAGATGATATCAATATGTCTCGACTTTTGCTAGTCACTTGTACTTGATCCCTGACAATGACATGTACCCATGCTTAGTCATCCGTGGGTTCTCCAACAACCTGGAGTAAGCTGGAGCTCCTTCAACGGTTCATCGTCACCGTCGAGCATTTGAACACCAACAGCCTCCATCCACGCCGAACAACACTCAAGCAAGCAGCCCCCCTAGCACGCCAGCGCCTTGAACGGCTATCTCCCATTTCGAAATTTACGTTTTCTGTTCGTCGGAACGAATCGCGATCATGTCGGACTCCGAGTTGGCTCCCAAATTCGCGCCCTTCATCGGCATGGTACGCGCAATCCTGCACACGTCGGCCAGCGTTGGAATTTTCTGACCATCGTCTAGGGCGGTATCGCGGCAGCCATGATCTTTGGTTGTGCAGGAGCAGCATACGGCACCGCTAAATCTGGCATCGGCATCGCGGGCGTGGGAACATTCAGGCCAGACCTGATTATGAAGGTCAGCCAGCCCTTCGACCACGCTTCTTACCCGACAATATGTCCATCTGTGGCTCTCAAACCAAGCTGCGGTACAGGATGTAGCTGACAGTCCACTCGCTTGGTTCACAGTGCCTCATCCCCGTCGTCATGTCCGGTATCATCGCTGTCTACTCCCTCGTCATATCCGTCCTCATCGCCCAAGACCTCGATCCCAAAGCGACCTACAGTCTGTTCAGCGGCTTCATGCATCTCGCATGTGGTGTCTCCGTCGGTATGACCGGTCTGGCTGCCGGATACTGCATCGGTATCGTGGGCGATAAGGGCGTGCGGGCGTACATGTACCAGAGCCGCATCTTCGTGGGCATGGTTCTGATCCTGATTTTCGGAGAAGTCTTGGGCCTCTACGGGTGAGCACGCTTTCTTATTCCCACTACCAGGCAATGAGACACTCGGTGATGCGGTGTTTACGTTTGCTAACAGACGGTACTTGCAGACTCATTGTTGCCCTGATTCTGAACACGAAGAGCAAGGGCTAAATGTGGATCGCGCAACAATTTGAGATGCTCGTGATGGGAGCATGAGCGGTTCATGAGGGAGGCAACGAGGTTGTAACAACATCACACGAGAGTTTGTCCGATCTGTAGATCTGCGGACATGGGGTAAAGCATTGCATGGCCTGGCGTTTATGGGATCTTCTTCCTAGGTAGATTTGAATTGTACGAAAATGGAGCTGACGCATTTCAGAACTCTCGTTTCGTGACCACCAACGTATGCAGCAGAACTTTGGAGACGCCCGACTCATGGGCATTTTGTCGAACCCTCCACTCCGGCGTGCTATCCAAGCAGGCACCGGCTTGTCAAACCTGAATCGATCTAGAAGCTCGGTATGCGTGGTGGCAGTACCAGTGGAGGCATCCGACTACCCATCCATGCATTTGGAGCTGCTTTCTGGCTTAGCTAGGTACTCATCTTCCAAACGAACCCTCCAGTCTGAAAGGTTCCTGAGCGGGTGTCAGTCGCGCCCATTCTCATTCGGCATCAACGGTGTGGCCGGACTAGGCTATAGTGATTCGGACTGTTGAGCACTTTCTCATACATTCCTCCATTCGCGCCTTCCAGTCAAACTGATGCGTGATTTTCCCTACTTATCGATACGAATCTGTGTTTTGCCCATCTTTCATGAGTTCAAGACCCTCGATGAACCACAGATCGCGCCGCGTGGCCCCGTCATACTGCCTTCGCGGAGTCATCACATGGAATACTTCGCCGGGCATCTCGTCATCTATATCAAAAGGGACAGTTACGTCGCGTAATCCACGGCTCGCTGGGAATCTAACATTCCCGACCCAAGTCTCAGCTTGGAAGATACTCCTCGCTGAAGGGAGTATCTTCCAAGGGCATCCACAAGATCGATGTGTGCCACTGCTGACAGCCCAGTCAAGGTGATGCTTCCAGCCTCAACCTAACAAGTATCTGTTTCGCCTACTAGTGTAGTCTCACATGAGACTACCAGATGGATGCAAAATTGGCATGATCTCTAAGAGCTTCACTTCTCAACATCACGAAATCTGCCACGTGAGGCAATCCATCGAGCCTAGCCCAGGACCAAGATGGGGCGCGACGATTGGACGCTCTCGAAGACCTCGCCGTCGTCCAGAGGAGAGATGCCGGACGCGTCTTCTCCTACAGGCCAGCCAAATGTCGCTGAAAATCAGATCTTAAATCCACGATCTTCCTCATCTCATTCGCCAGATCTGACAGGGCCACAAACTTATCACTCGGGACCGTCAAGCTGCATTGCCCACACAACTCAACAAACATGTTCAGATCCTCGACGTGCTGCCCGTAGACGTCCCGATGCCACCGGAGCCGCTCACTGAGAACGCCGGTAAGCTACTTTTGAAGCCACCACTTGGTAATATCCTTTTTCTCGTGCACCGTGCGTAGACCCTCCGGACACGTCTCATAGCATTGAGTTGCACTGCACTCCTAGAAGACCTGACTTCGCCTAAAGTATACAACACGAGGTAGAAGAATACGCTCCTGCGCGACCCAAGCTCGCGACAGAAGCGTTGGATTTCCCTAAAATAAAATTAAAGGGCCATCCTACTTCGAGAGCCTCTTCGTCCTCTTTGAGCACCCGTGGTTTGCTATCCTCCTCAGTCCGAAGAAATACAAGGGTGGGCGTTTCTCGGGGGGTACCCGATTCCAAACAGACTGCCCTCGTCGTTACTCAAGCCAAGAGCCGTGATCTGTATGCGAAGGGTAGCATTCTTATATACGTCCGCTATGCACGGCGCCTCCTTTCGCCAGTCCCTGACGAAGTTTTAAATTGGTCGTTCTCGAGATATCGAGAACTAATGCGCTTCGCGGCTTCGATAGCGTATCTAAGGCTCTTAGGAAGGATAGAGATAGGTCGCTTTATCCGGACCTTGTTTTCGGTAGAGCTCAATAGACAGTACAACTGTTCGGCGGGTTAAGTATAAAGGCGATGATGTTATGAATGTGGCGATTTCAGATAGCAATTTTGGGCTCATCGACCTGGTCAGTCCACCAAGTTTCCCGTAATTCAGATGAGCAATTTGTTGTAGGTTGTGGTCCAGAGGCAAGAGCTGCTATGGAAATTGGCACCATCTATGTCTTCCAACGAGAATACTACATACAACTGTGTCCATACTGCATTGTACTGCGTCGCCAGCGACTGGTCTGGCGTGGCTCAGCTTTCCGGGCGCTCAAGGAGGCTGCCTCTCTTCTTGAAGCGCTCCATGCTGGGTGACAACACGGACGGCCTCTTCCGAGATCAATGCCTAGTGAGGATACGTCCTCAGTCCAACTCCTGTCTGGGTCGGTCCTGACTTATGGTCTGCGCTGGCTTCAATGTCGCTAGCGGGTGATCAGCTGAGACGTCTGCTTCGACAGGCTGAACAAGGTTCATCGTGCAATATCCGAGTGCGTTGACCGGCCCCAAAAGAACTCGACGCTGTGCCCGCAAAGCCATGACTTGAAGACCGTCCCAGGTAAGCACATTCATGCACATCCACCCCATCGAATGGGTCCTGCTTTTATGACACAAAGCCGATTTAAGCGTTCACACCAGGCGTGATATGATAGTTGAATTCTACTAGCTCTACTCTACTCAGAGGCAAGGAGTGTTATAGAATCAGAAAATGTACCGAACCAACGAAGGCACTCATTAGGTCCGCATGCCTTACTGGCCGTACCTAAGTTCTCCCGGTCTGATCGATCGAAATGCCGTCGTCGTCTCCTCAATGAAAACATCAATCACATTCCTGTGCAGCTTATGCAACCCATGCAATGCTGGCATGTGGGATGAGATCTTCCATCCTGAGCGCCGTGAAATCACCAGACCCAAAACGCCAAAAAGAAAGTCTTCCAACCAGGTGGGTATACACCTTTAAATGAGCGGATAGAATCCGAGGAATGCTTCAACACCATTACCGAAAGAGCCCGCAGAATGGAAACCAGTCACGAGAAGTTCGTTCTCCTCGTGCTGGAAAGAAGACTCAGCGACCGCCCGCAGCAAAGCGACGGGCCAGCCTCCCACGCGTCAGGCCGCTTGAGCTTCCCATGCTCCGCCGGAAATGCTTCCAGCTGCGCTCGCGCTCGTCCCAGTCTCTCTGCTGAGCTGTACAGTAGAGCGTCAGTCAATCAGCACTCCTCGAAAGGTTTTCAGATCAGAAGCGCGCAACTTACCCAGAAACCAGTCCCACCGCCTATCCTCCCTATGCAACACCTCATCCCCATTCTCCCTCGCCAACCGCTCCCTCCTCGCCCGTGCGGCCGCCTCTTCTCCGACCAGGTACGGATCCTCCAACGGCCTGACGCGACTACCGCCCGCATCGGGCGTGTCACTCCCGGACCCACCGCCCTCCTCGTTCACCCTCTCCAGCGCGCGCGCCGCGTTCCGCAACAGCCCCTCGCCGCTCGACATAGCCGCCTGCGCGCGCCGAGTCGCTACGCGGTGGTAGGTCGGGTTCGTGTTGATGGCGCTCCAAGAGGGAATGCTGAAGGCGCCGAGGCTGGGCAGATCAGTGGTTGAGCGGTGAGGCGCAGGTGGGATGGGCGGTAGGCCCGGTGTGGAGATGTGCGCGGTGTTGGAGGGGAGGAGGGTCGGCAGACTGTGATTGCGGCTCCCTCCGGCGTGAGTGGGGCCGTCTGCGGCTGCCAAGAGCGAGGCTGAGTTGTTGTTGTTCGCGGGCGGTGAGTAGGGCGGGATGGACTCGCCGTTGGAGACTGTGGTATGGTAGGAGGGCGCTTCCGAGACTGGTGAGGTGAGATTATATCGTTAGCACAAAACAATTAGGTAGTTAACATCATAAGCCTTTCGGGATGCGGGACGGGAACAGCGGTTTTGATAAGGCATGAGATGGACATCCTGGCCAAGGACCGGGGACGTCGACAGGGAGGACCATGGGATCAGCCTCACCATATGAAGGGGCAGCAGAGCGGACGGATGCCGTCTCGAAATCCTCCGCCCTGTAGCTGCGCAGGGCAGTGTCGAATTCCAGGGTGGTCATGATTCTGGTTGACGACCTCGGTTGCGAGAAGGCTCGGCGGATAGTGGAGGGGAGTCGGTGAGGCGAAAGGTGTACGGAGCAGATGTGAGTAGTAAGTTGTACAACTCGACGACCTCGTGCCGTTCCAAGGAGCGGAGAATATAGAAACACCTGGAGAAGAGAAACAATAGAGGGAGGAACAAGTCAGGCAGGGAGGGGTCCTAGAGCAACAAGATAATAGCTCGGCGTGAGCTTGAAGATCTATGAGGGGCTGATGATGCCAGACTATCAACCGCGCAGCACACGAGCACCACCCAGGAGTGAGACAAGCAGGTCACACTTCCCGCCCTGGTATCGGTACACACCACCGGATAAACAAGCTTCGAATCTGAATGGCAGGCCGGCTTGAAAGCTTATCCTGGACGTACGGGACGTGGAGTTGTTGGATAACGACAAACCTGATTCTCCTTGCTCACAAGCCGCGTCTTCTAGATAAGGGAGAAGAGTTCTGGGAAAAAGAGAAAGGACAAAGGATAACAAATGTACCTACCGATGGGCTCCCTCTAGCCTTATATGTCAGATTGGGGCTACACCCGGACATGTCGTAGACGTTCCTCTCGTCAACTTGGAAATGCCCAGCCGCAGCGTATGCTCCTCATCGCGCACTTGCAGGGATGGAGACGGTGAGGGGCAGTGGAGAATGCTCATCCAAGGCCTTATGATCCGAGGGTTGGTCCTCTCTACGGCCGCGGTGGAGTCTAGAAGTCTTGGGCTGCAGACCATCCCTGGAGCCTGCAGGAAGATTGCATACGCCGGTCCGTAGGGGAGCGTCCCATATTGGCGTTCCTGACCACGCTGTACCAATACTAGGCAGGCGGCTCATCGAGTCCCACCCCAGACGCAGCCAGAAACCAAGGGCTGAAAGGGTCCATCGTGGCTTACCGCCCGGGTGGCTTGTCTGCGTGGGAGTATCCCGAGAACCCGAGGGCACTCTCACCTGCAGGCACGGTGAGCTTGTAAAGCACGCAGGGCACGGCAGCGGAAGCTAGCCCCGCAACGATGAGGTCTGTATGATTGTATCGATCCACAATCTGTGACATCGACGGTCCTGCGGCGCCCAGTTTTGGCCATGCCCGACGTGGCATCGTGACGTCGGCGTATCCTCTGCTTCAAATGTCGAGCGGTGAAAACCAAGAACGCCGTGGCTCTTGGAGATCGAAGATCGAGATTTGGGAGATTTCGATATTGAGATGTTGACATTGAAATTCTCTGACGAGTCGGGACAGCTGATGCAACCTTGAACCTTCCAAGGTTGGAACGGGGAATCGGCTCTCGGGCTGGATACAAGGATCCGAACCCTCCAGTCACCTAGAGGTACCCAGGAGAGGCAGGGTAGGTAGGTAGACTGCTCCTGTCAATCAAGCCCCCCCTCCTTATTCAAATTTCCAAAATGAACGGTTTCGAAGGAGCATTGTGGTTTTCAGCTTGCTCGATTCCCTGATTTTTTCTGCGTAAAACAAGCATTACAAATAAGCAACACAAAATATGTGGAGCACCCGGGTTGAACTCCATGGGCCACCAACAAATAACTTTATCAATCGTCCTCGTACATGTGGACAGAAAGGGTAAAAGAACTCCCAGATCCTCAAGAAGCAGCTGGAACTTAGTCCGGAATACGGATCGTGATGGACTGTTTGTAAGCACGTATGATCTCGACTCTTTAAAGGACAAAGAGCGCCCGCTCGACCAACAGACCTCTATGCTTCGGCATTAAGGGGACCGTAAATCCATATTTATGTTAACCTAGTGGCTCATTTGACTCTCATAGAAGCATTTGGATGCATATAACTGATAAGAGTACATGTTAGATGTAAGTTCTGCTTTATGGGGAGTCCAGGATACCTAGGTACCTTCTCCAGCCAACGTACATTCCCGCAGCCTCTCATGAACACGTCCCCTTTTAGATTGACAATATTGCGACTGCATGTGTATTTCCAACATAACTGTCGTCCTGTGCTTTGTGCCTATCTACGGTACTGTTTGTAAATCTAAGCATGCAAGTAGGTAAGATTAAGTGGAGCATGCTATGCTCTGGGACAAATTTGGTTTTATGTTGCCTATCCCGCCCTCTGTATTGTGGGAACGGAAGACGTACGATGATCTGATGCTTGGAGAAGAGAAGAGGCGGCTCGAAAACGATTCGGGCTATTGAGAACATATTTTATAATTTCAGCATCCAGCATACCTAGGAGTGCAGTCCCGTAATCAGACATGGCACTTCACATGTATATCAAGCAATCTACAAAAAGCATTCTATCAAAATCATTATATTTTGGGTGTAATATCTTCAAGATGCCCTCTCGCTTTTCTCTTTGAAGGGGACAGTCCGCTGCATATTGTCAAAGAAGCTACAGCAGGAAAGTAGCATGATGACCGGTTCTAAGCAAGTCCTCAGTAGTTTAAATGACGAAAAGGTCGTTCTGAACCTTTTTTAAGTTATGGGTATAGTTGTTTAATATACTGATACTTATTAGCTAACTAGTTCTGAAGTGTTTTGCAGATAAGAGGGTTATATAGGCAGAATATGTTATTAACCTTATATCCTAGCTAATATAACCGAGTTTAACATTTTATAATAGCAAGAACTAAGCCAATATCAATAAAGATACTGCTATAGTTACTAGTGAAGATAGATATATGTTATTAGTAAAGGAGTTACTTATAAAGCATGCTAACTTTAGTTCTCTGCTGCCTGTTTAAGGTTAACCAGCAGTAGGCTAGCAACTGCAGCAATACTATACGTCTAGAGGAGATCGATATGTGAATACACAGTTTAGAACTACATAACAAATTACATAAAGCAGTCTTTGCAGGGCTAGGCACTCTGAACGTATCTGTACACACCTAGTTGCCCCTTAGTTATTCCCTAATAGAATAATATGTGTAATTAATGAGATGCATGCTTAAAATGCAAGATAATCTGGTTATCCTATTTTCTAAGGCCCTTAGAGCTTGCTTACCAGTTCCGCTGCCTATAGAAGCCATTATATCTTGCAAGTAATTGAAATAGTCATATGAGTCAGCAGCCCCCCAGGTAATAATAAATCCCCCCTTTTCTCAGATGCAACCCACCTTTCACCTAATTTTGTCTTCAATTTCGGATATAGAACTGGGAATTAATTAGTCATTAACTATCAGGAAATTACTATAATGTCTATCCTACGCAAGAGAGCCTTAGTGGCTTAGAGAGCGTCAATAAGGTCCATTAGTACCTATCTCCTAATAAGAGTTGTGCAATATCCTAATCTTCATTAGAAAGCCCGGCTCAAAGCGGATGACCTATGAGAATGAAGCCTAGGTTGGAAGGTTCTTATAAACCGTATCCTATAATCAGAGGCAGCATGGGCCTTAGAGAACTCTTCACATTACTAACAATCGGTAGTCAAGCTGGAAGGTAACCAGTGTTCACAGTCAAACCAATCATGTCGAAGAGTTCCTATCGTCTGCTTCACCTTACTCTCCCACTTCCCCTTGACCACCTTGGTCACCACAATCTTGACACGGTGCCCCGAGATGTGGCCTGATGGAGACAATGGTGGATGTACCAGCCATGGCAACGTTTATGGTCGAGTCGACTGGTGGCCTTGCGAGTATAGACTTCTCTCCCCATAAAAAGACAGTCCTTTGTGGGTACTTGTTGCCCAGCCCAGGCGAACACACCCACAGCATGACCTGGAAGTAAGACCCCAGGTGAGTCTGAGACATCGTGAAAGAGGAGAAATTGGTGGTGCACTTGTACGGCAGCACTTTCACCCACATCCACTATGGCAGCCACCAAGAGCTTCAGTACACTGCTAGACATCCAGCCTACGGCGAGGAGAACATACGCCATAGCCTTGCCATTGATAGAAATATGGAAATACCTTTAGTGCATGTGAGGATACAAACCCATGGCTATGCTGTGCAAAGAAGGGAACGGAAACCTGTCACCAATGTATTGGTACTGTATTGTCATTGGAGAACTTTGACACTCTTGCGTGTTGGAAACTGTAAATCTTACCAAGAAATTGAGTGCAAGGAGCTCCTGAACTGACAGCTGTGCTCTTCATGCGAAGAGAGTATCATTGATCCAATTCGTGGAGGACACATCAAGCTGAATTATGCCTCCTCCTCTTCTTCGTGTTGAGGATTGTCGTTGGACACAATCTCCTGCTTGCATGAAGAGAATTTGTTAGTGAATGGCTGTGGCTTGGATGTTTCTGTTGGTGGTGAAACCTGTGCTAGAGAAACATGGAAGGTGCAAGCACACACCCACTGTGATCGGCGCAGTCGAGCCCCACTAAGGAACTTTCCCCACATCTTACCTGGTAGCCAGCCACAGGGACCCCAAGGCTGACGATGCTCACAACTCCACAAAAGCCTCCTGGATCCAACCTCACTGTCACCACTGGCATTGCTGTCTGCACACTGTTTGTCACCCACACACCATATCTCTTGTCTCTCTTGGCCTGGAGCAGACATATACGCACGAGATTCCAAGAGCTCATCACCTGCCCAGAGCTGTGGGGAAGTCCAGCGCATCCAACATCGTGCCTGCCGCAAGCTGCCACAAGCTGCCCCTGTGCTTCACATGCAGGAAAGCTGCCGTCGGAACCTGGACCCTTGACGGGTGCTGGGACGAACGTTGACGACCATAGAGAGAGAGAGAAAGGGGATATGAGGATCTGAGGAACCAACCCTCGTTGCACCTTGGCCATGGAGTCCCTTTCTGTGCCCAAGCTGGCAAGTCGAGCGCGACGATACCGCTCCTCCACCTCAGCCTCGAACCCTCCCGCCGTCACCAAGGCCACCGAAGTCCTCCAATCTCTCCTCGACAACATCACTGCTGTGCTACAAGTCCACGAGAGCAACGGATATCCGGCCTTCCCTTCCATTCTCAAACTAGCCCGACAGATCCACCAGCACGTTGCTGCCACGAGCCCTCCCTCCCCGTCGCAAGACGACTTTCGCCACCTCGATGCCTATCGCCGCTTACTCGACGTTCTCCGTGCCTACTCTGGCTTCTACAACCCCCAGAAGAGGACTTTGGAAGAGAAGAGGGGCTTCTTCGAACTGCTGCATATTGTGCTGGCTATTTACTCCGCCACGTTTAGGGAACACCATGGGAACCGTCGGTACTTCAAGCATAGGGTCGAGGGAGGCGGCTGGGCAGCCCTGGAGCAGATAATAGCCAGTGTTGGTCTGGGAGGATCCGACTCGGATCTCTGGTCCAACTGTCAGCTGTTTGGAAAATTGCTGTCATTTGCCCTGGACGACCAGAGGCTAGATGAGCTGTGCCAGGCGATCGCGGCGACCGCCCAGCCGCATGAGGGCAACACGACCAAAGAAGAGGCGGTATATCGAAAGGATGACGATGGCACCAAGATCACACAATTCGATATACCCACGGTCGAGAACGAGCTGGCAAGGATCCTCACGTCCACCACCATCCTCAAGAACCCCGAAATAATGCGTTCCACCGTCGACTTCTGGGAGTCCATGCCCAGGGAAACGGGCACTGAGAACCTGGCATCCGTTGTTGTTCTGAATACCATGAGACTGGCCAGCACTGCATCCTTTTACAATTTGACCGCGTTACATGGGACCGGAGTTTTGTCCAGGTTCTTGACGTTGTATTTCACGGACGATTCGAGGTTGTCACAGTACGAGAAAGGGGTTGTACTTGACTTATGCAAATCGTTGATGCATCTCGGAGTCAATCGACTGGCAGATACACAACTACTGCTGTCAAGACAGGACGCTGCAACCTCCCAGTTCTGCTTGGATATGACAGCAAGAAACAACGGGCCCCCCTTCGTGCAGTTCGATCTTTCTCTCTATGGACACTCATCGATTGAACTGCCATCTCTTGGACGCCCATTCCCTCCACAATCATCAGCGGGCTATACATTTACTGCCTGGATACGGGTGGACCGGTTCGACCCGGACTCGCATACCACTATCTTCGGCGTTTTCGATGCTTCTCAGACATGCTTTCTCCTGGCATACGTGGAGAAGGATACCCACAATTTCATTCTGCAGACATCGGTGACCTCTCCGCGACCGAGTGTGCGATTCAAGTCGGTCAAATTCAAGGAGAACCGGTGGTATCACATCGCCATCGTTCATCGACGGCCGCGGACGATGATAGCTAGTAAGGCTTCCTTGTACGTCAACGGCGAATTCTCCGAACAGATGAAGTCACAGTATCCGCTCCCGCCTCTTTTGAGCAGTGCGAGCACGGAAAGCTTCGCGTCATTCAACTCGCATAGCAACAGGACCAATCCGGTTCAGGCCTTTTTGGGCACTCCCCGCGACCTGTCGACCAAGCTTGGACCCGGGCGGGTGTTCTCAAAGTGGTCATTGGCATCAGCTCATCTTCTGGAAGACGTCTTGAGCGATGACTTCCTCGCTGTTCATTACCGTCTGGGTCCCAGATACCAGGGCAACTTCCAGGACTGCCTCGGTGGTTTTCAAACTTACGAAGCATCGGCGGCTCTCGGTCTGCGCAACGAGATGTTGCACCCTGGCAAAGAACAAAATTCATCCGATATCCTCAAGGCTATCAGAGACAAGGCTAGCAGCATTCTACCAGAGCAGAAGATTCTGATGAGCACTCTGCCTACCGCGGTTTTTCGGACAAATGGGCAGTTCCTCGACTCCTTCCTCTTTCGATCGCTGTCCAGGAATGCAGCCAGCAACTTGTTTCAGCTGACCACAAAGAGCGGCACCGCTATCTCAGTCAACGCTGCATTACCATGTGTCAATGATGCTCTCGTCAGAGTCCACGGTGTCGCCGTTTTGACTGGAGACCCTGTTGTAGCGACGCCCTTCAACTTTGATGACAATCTCTGGCGGATAGGCGGTTTCACGCCCGTCGCTCTCAAACTGGTGGAACGTGCCAAAAATGCCGACGAATTCCTGCGATCCGTTGAGCTGATGTTCTTGGCCATCAAGAAGAGCTGGAGAAATAGCGAGGCCATGGAGCGTGACAATGGGTATGCCATTTTGGGCATGTTGTTGAGAGCAAAACTTGGATATGCCACTGCTGGGTCCGATATACCCGGTTGGCGGCTCTTGCTGACCCCTGAGGATCGAGACAAACTGGGTTTCCAGCTGCTGAGTCTTGTGCTTGACTTTGTGGGATACAAGCATGCCAACCCAGTGGAATCTTTTATCGTCAACCCGCTGGCATACCGCATAATGCTGATCGACTTCGACACTTGGCGGAAGACCGCCCCCATCACCCAGGAGTTATATTACAAACAGTTCGTGACATTTGCAGTCAACAGCAAGTTCCATGAGTTCAACAGCCGCAGACTTCAGCGCATGCGTGAGTACCCCACGTCGTCCAAGACTGAAGCTCAGTTCGCTGACTGAGTTTGTACAGGAATCGTGAAAAGACTGCTAGATGCGCTCAAGGCGGAACCTGTATCCGAGGATGTCATGCCTCACTTCCTGACAGCATTCGAGAGCCTCATCAAGTGTAATTTTAATGCCGAGGTGCACCGGACAATAGCCCTCTTCATCACGTACACCTTCCACTCGTCTGCGAATTCTAATCCGCGAACCCCTCGGCCATCGTCTGCCATTGGGACCCCGACTACCTCTACTAACACCAGAGTTGGTCTTCGTCGTTCAACAGTGGACTCTGTTAACGGCTCAGGTCTGCGAACTTTGACGAAGAAGCAAGTCGGCGTCAAAATATTGGAGCTGTACACCAGGCTTCTGTGTCAGAAGGGCAACTACACTGACATACACAAGTTTGCTCGTACCGTGACAAATAAGGTACGTTTCAACATCGTTGTGGGCGATCTTTGATGCTGACAGAGGCTTGTAGTGGTTACTCTATTTGCTTGCCGAAGAAAATCCAGAGGTGGTGGTCTATGGCTGCAAAATAATCGCCAGAGTGTTGGTCGCTCACGGAGTCAACTACACAGCCAAGTTCGCAAACAAAACGGGCGGCTTTGCCATCATGTCTCATCGTCTGAAACATTGGTGGGATATCCCGACCCTCTGGCCCATGTGCTTGGGGATCCTCTTCGGATATGATGTGGCTGAGGTCGACTTTGACCAGTCTTTCGACCTGCAGAATCTCACAACCATGTTTGGTAAGAGCCGAGTGTCTTATCCTGACATTCTTCCGGTCATCACGACCATGCTTCAACATGGACTTCGGGATATTCTCAAGTACCAGGACGACCCGGATTCTCCGATTGCAGGTGGTGCTGAGCAAGGTTCCAAGAATTTGAGCACCCCTGACGCCACCGGGACAAGACCGAGAGCTCGATCTATGAATTTCATCGATGAGCTTGGGGCCAGGCATACACGCGGAGTCGACAAGGAAAGAGTCGCCAGCCATGCTGTCGTCCTTCAGACCGTCGTCAAGTTCTTTAGTGATCATCACAAACGCTCAGTCGATTTCCGGGAGTTTGCACTGTCGTCTAAGTATGTCCGACTACTGCTGTCCGCGTTGTATCCGGTCCTGGTTAGCACAGATCCTGTGAGCCCCGAGACAGAGCTTAACTCACGAGACTCGGCGCTCACCTTCGATGGTGGCGATGTCATCATACGACCTCTCGCGGGATCCTCGAGCCCAGCACCGATAGTCAGGACCACTGTCGTCTCCTCGGTAGACGGACCACCAGGCCACTCTAAAGGATCTCAGCTTCGTCGAGCTTCTTCTTTCGTACTTCTGACAGCGCAAGAGTCACCACAGTCCTCGAAGAGCATTGCTCGTCTCGCCCATGTCATGTCCCCGAAACAGCAAGTCCAAGCGCAGAAGATCAGCAATGTTGTTCTGGAGGGTCTACTAGATCTTGTTCTTGCCGTCTTTGCGGACCAAGTACTGGTTCGAAAGGATTTCCAAGGATTCGGGCTAAATCTAAAGATTCCGCCTGGCTTCCAGGAGCACCAGGCGTACTTCGAATCCTACGTCTTGCGACATACTATTTCGCATCTCGGAACGATTATCCAGGCCAACCAAGCCATCCTTTGCGAGACGAAGGCCCTCACGAACATGTCTCGGTTTGCCCTCCACATGCAGGATGCGATTTTCGAAGGCTGGTTCATGAATGGTGCCGAGCCCATGATGGATTTTCTCGGGACAATACTGGAGTACCTCGCGCGTCCTGAGGTGTCTACCATGAAGAGCGTTAGACTCTGCAGCCAGAACGTCGCCATACTCAAAAGTTCCTTCATCAAGCTGACGCTGCTCCGACTTTCAGACACAGACGACATTGAAGTGTCTGAAGCGGACAATCTCACGGTTCTGTCGAGCATCTTCTACTGGCAGCTGGTCTTGCTGGACTGTTTGGCGATGGAGGATGATTCCATGAAGCTAATCTGGTACCAGCTGTATGGCAAGCTCATCGATGCGCGAGAGCCAGTCCGGCTAGCTGCTGCTGGCATCCTTCGGATCATGCTGGTCCAGAAACCCCAAGAGTGCTCACGAGTCTTCCGCGAATGTATGTCCGCGGAGTCAGCGGAAGACTATCAGCTGACCAAAGGCTTTAAGAAGCTGACCGAGGTTGACGATGGCACATTCATCGACTGGGTTGACCAACAGAGACTTTCTCTGGACGCAATCTTCCGGGGTGTCATGTCGAAGCTATGGACAAATTACGTGAACCAGGAAAACCAGCGTACTCAAGAGTCTGCCAGGTTACGCTTGTCGCGTCGTAAGGAGACGCTAAAGCAATGGCGGGACGAAGCGCGGCAGATTGAAAATGTCCTCCTTAGGCATGAGATGGCCAATAGCGCCTGGATGAAGAGCATCTTCTGCACAGAGCATTCCAAGCACCAGCGCCTTACCCAGGACCAACAGGATGATTTTGTCTTCCTCGTCTCTTCCTTCGCCAGGATGGACCGAGATCTCAAGCGGCCTGGTGGTGTATTTGCTGAGCCGGCACCTACGATCAAATGGAAATTGGATAGGACCGAAGGCAGGAATCGGATGCGTCTGCGGCTGCTGCCCGACAACTCCAAGTTGCAGGAAGAGTACCAGTCGAAGCAGGCGAAGAAGAAGAACTCGGAGATCAAACCTGCGGAGCCGCTGGCCAGCATTCCTGGCCTGAAGCTGGACACCAAGATTGCCCAAAGGACTTCGGCCTCTAACACCCCCCCTCCCAGCGGCCCTGATGCTACAGGAGACGCTACTGCCTCGGCCAGCGAACTGGGCCAAATGGAGCAACCGTCAGATGGGAGTGTAGCCCCAGAAGATGATTTTGAGATGATCGAGGACTTGAACGAGCCTGAGGGCGACGACGCCTTCGAGGACAAGAACAGGAAAGTCATGAGACGGCTTGAGATTGGCGACACTATTCAGAGCGTCTACAACATTTCCCGCATCATTGGTCTCGAAGCCTGCGAAGGCATTCTGATCATCGGGAAGGAAGCGCTGTACATCATGGACAACGTTTTCCGTAGCGTCGACGGTGAGATCATCAACGTCTGGCAGGCCTCTCCCGAGGAGCGTGACCCGTACTCCCAGATCATCACGGGCAGCAAGGCGGCTGAGAAGCCCAAGACGCAAAATCGTAACGAGCAGCAGGAGTCTCGGAGCTGGAGGTGGCACGACGTGATTAGTATATCTAAACGGCGCTTCCTCTTCAGGGACGTCGCTATCGAGATCTTCTTTACGGATGGGCGGAGTTACCTGATGACTGCGCTCAACCCTACCATTCGGGACGAGGTTTTCACGAAGCTGTCGAACAAGACCCCTCATACTTCGGACTCGAAATCTCTGCCCAACCCCGAGGATGCATGGAGGCTGGAGGCAATCAAGGTCTTCGACGAGGCACCGCAGAGCCTCGGCTCCAAATTTGGTTCTATCTTCAATTCGTCCCCGTGGAATCCGATCATGAGGAGGTGGCAGAGGGGAGAGATCTCCAACTTTCATTATCTCATGCTCGTCAACACGATGGCTGGCAGGACGTTCAACGATCTCACGCAATACCCTGTCTTCCCCTGGGTTATAGCGGATTACACCAGCGAGGAGCTCGACCTGAACAACCCTGCCTCCTACCGTGATCTCTCACAGCCTATGGGTGCGCAGACAGTTGCTCGACAGACGGATTATAAGTTGCGCTACAGTAATTTGGTGGAAGTCGGCGAGATACCCTTTCACTACGGAACTCACTATTCTTCTGCCATGGTCGTTGCATCCTACCTCATTCGTCTGCCTCCATTCGTGCAGTCGTACATCCTGCTTCAAGGTGGCTCCTTTGACCACCCTGACCGGTTGTTCTACTCCATCGAGGGTGCGTGGAAATCGTCATCCAGAGACACAGGGACAGATGTTCGAGAACTCATCCCCGAGTTCTTCTACCTCCCCGACTTCCTCACCAACTTGAATGGATACGACTTCGGCGACCGCCAGGGTAAGGCTGGCAAGGTCGACAATGTCATCCTTCCACCTTGGGCCAAGGGAGACCCGAAGATCTTCATTCAGAAGAATCGAGAGGCGCTTGAGAGCCCTTACGTGACGCAGAACCTGCACCGCTGGATCGACTTGATCTTCGGATTCAAGCAGAGAGGCGAGGCTGCTGTCGAGAGTCTGAACGTCTTCCATCACCTGTCCTACCATGGAGCCATTGACCTGGATAGTTTGGTCGATCTGAAGGAGCGGGCTATTGTCACTAATATTATACACAACTTCGGTCAGACGCCTCACCAGGTCTTCTCCAAGCCCCACCCGGCTCGCGACTTCAGCAGCAATCCGCCTAAGAGGCTGGATACCGGTGTTCAGTCATTAACACGGGTCAACTATCCTCTTCTCGAGAGCCACGAGCGCGTTGCCTCTCTCATCTATGCGCCCAAGCTGGACCGTCTCTTGTGCGCCTCGCCCTTCCGCATCAACATGCCGCCGCATTTCGACAAGTTCCTGGAGTGGGGTTTCGCAGACAATAGCATCCGCTTCTTCCTCAGCGACAATCGAAAGCCGATCGGGCTGCTCGAGAACCTCCACCAGAGCCAGATCTCCTGCGTCGCCTTCGCCGACTCCAAGACCCTCATCACCGCTGGCGAGGACAGCGTCGTGTCCGTGTACACGGTCAAGTCACCGCCTGGCAAGAATGTTGAGCTTGCCCCGCGACTGTCTTTGTTCGGCCACAAAACCCCAGTGAACGTCATCGCGGTGTCCAAAGCCTTCAGCACGTTCCTCACCGTCTCGCAGGATGGCACCGCCTTTCTCTGGGACCTCAATCGCCTCGAGTTCATCCGAAAGCTCCCCTTGACCCGCCCCGTTGAGTGCGCGCGCATCAACGATGTCTCGGGCGAGATCATGCTGTGTTCGGGCCCCAACGTGCTGCTTTTTACACTCAACGGCGAGCTGCTCCTCGAGCAGAACGTCTGCGGCGGTGAAGGGCAGGATGACTATATCCACAGCTGCGCGTTCTATGAGGGGCAGGGCAGCGAGTGGCTCGAGAATTTCCTCGTGTTCACCGGCCATCGGAGGGGACGGGTGAATGTATGGAGGAGGATGGTGAGAAAGGGCGATGGGCGGTGGGTGCTGGAGTTGCTGAGGCGATTGGATCATGTGGATCCCAAGAGTGAGAATGGCCAGAACGTGGACGCGCCGATTACGTGTGTTACACCAATGACGGCGGTGGTATATACGGGGGATGAGGATGGGAAGGTGGTGAGTTTCTCCCTTTGCTTACATCTGCAATATGGTCTGATAATTGAGATGACGCTGACTGGTATATTTGAACAGTACGAATGGAACCTTGTGCAGAGGGAGCAGCGCTAGTTGCCTACTCGCTCATCATCAGGGTCGGTCGTCAGCTTGTGAGATGGAGATCGAATTGGATGGATGGGAATGGCAATGGGCGGATGGCTTCATTGATTGAGCATTGCGTAGCCGGTTATCTCCTGTAGTATTGGTGTCCTGTTGGTATAAGACAAAAGTCCGCGGTAGTTGTGCATTTCCCTGGAGTGGGTGGCTGGTTGGTTGGTCGATTGGTGGTGATAGAGGCAACTGTGGACGGAGGGTGGGTATAGATCGAAGAGGCGGTGGTGATAGAGTAGGGACCCAAAATGAAAATACATTGTGAATCAACTGTGTGCGTCTCAGCGCTGATGTCTTGTGCTGCAGTGTCCACTGCTCGATTGAGGGAACCCCCCCCCGGTGGATGGGTCATTACCGGTGATAGAAGCAACTACGTATGGAAGGCAAAGAGCGAAGAGATGGTGATGGAGTACAGCCTCAATGGGAACTCATGTAAAGTTGATTGCATCTGCCTCAAGTTGCTATGCTGTGCTGCGCTGGCACGTTGCTGGGCAGGTTCCCTCTCCCCTGTCCCAGATGGGCGCCCAACTATTGCCCAGCAGCGAGTCAAGTCTACATATACCGCGATCCGTCTTGCCAGATAACAATCCACAATGGTGCAGCTGGTTAAGACGCCCGACCAGGAAAAAACTGCTTAATTGTGGCCCTTGGGATAGTGTGGGCGGGTGGTTTAGGGCGAGACGTCGGCTTGCGAGGGGGCACGCCCTCGTCCGAGAAGGGGGGACGCCCTCTTTCCAGTGAGTCTGGTTACACACGATTTCTTTTTGTTATTAGTTCTTCTTGCGGTATTGGTATTGAAGATCAAGGGGTTTTTTTTGGGGGGGGGGGGTTTGGAGGGGAGGAGGGTTTGTTTGTGTTTAGATGCGTGCCTCTCTGAGTTCTGGTGGTCCCATGGGAACAAGTGTAAGCGGGTGGTCATGGGGGATGAAAAGCGCTGGCTTGGATTCGGGGGGACGCCTTCGTTCAGGTATGGCATACGACCGACCTCCCGGTCCTCTTTTTTTGGTTCTTGAAGTTGGGAATGATTTTGGGAGGGGTGATTAAAATCGTGGGTTTTTGGGGGAGGGGGCACTTTTTCCATAAGGGATGGGCGTAGTAGAGTATGGAGATTGGGGGGGGGGGGCAGACTGGAGACAAGAAATAATGGACTGCCGGGGACTCATAGAGGCTTCTCGACGAGTGTCTGACATGGTCTAGAATTCTAGATGACGATATAAGGGCTGAGGGCAAGCCCTATCAGTATGAAACCTGGCGACCGCTCAAAATAACAGACCTGTTGCTCGCAGCGACACGCATAGCATACCTTAGGAGCCCACAAATTCCACCCTTTCTCCGTGGAATACATTTCACGACAGGGACACGGACACGCGTAAGAGGAACACAGTAAAGTCGTATCCGGTCCCAAAGTGGTCGGCTCTTCCGCGTTCTTCTTAACACTGTCTAATCATGGTGGAGAGGATGGATGTTGGTCTTGAATGTCTTTTGGTTTTGATCTCCAACGCCTCCCTATGTACAGTCGACTCAGGCTCCGTTCTGAGCCCTTCATCCCGGGCGTTTCACTCCATCCCCAAGCTCATTGTTCAGTTTCGTCCTCGTAGCCGCTTAGCTTCTTTCTGGGACCTGTAGGGACTGGTGTTGCTGTCAGCGTGGACCTCCTTTCTATCGACGGGAGAAGGGTAGTCATACTCGGGTATGTCATGGGGATAGGTTTGGCGTCTAGGTCTCCAAATCGGTGTCTGATCGGTGGTACGACAGCCAACATGACGGGACCGATGCCTCCTATGACACAGGACCAGAAGAGGGCGGGACGCTCGCGCGATGCCCAGCGCCAGTATCGGATGGGCTGCTGCCAGAAGAGGGGCGCGCCGCCGGACATTTTGGGTTCTGGGAGAAGGTCAGATACTTTCTTAGGCGGTTGAAGCCTCAAAGTGGCGACGACTTACACGTGGTGAGTGCAATTGGGAAGTGGACTGCTGGAGTCTCAGGCAAGCCGGAGCAGGTGAAGTCAGAGGTCATGTCAATGGAGTCCACATTCATTGGCCGTTCGGGATTATGTAACGGCGAGCTGCCCGTCCATCCCTGCCACCTTGTTGGCCCGTGCTTAGTCTACATGGGGCCCCTGTAAGTGGGCTGGCAGGGCAAGAAGCCACGCAGCAGTGAAGCGGGAAGCCAGGGGTCAGTTTGGAGGTTCCCCCACGATGGCAGTGGTCTTGGCAAAGGACTACGTATCCAGAGCTGTCCATCAATTCAACTTCTGGACCTTGACTAGAATTTTGCTTGTGACCGGCGATACATACACGACACCAGCTGCGCGACGACAATCAAAAATTAGCTGCTGCCACATGCGAAGCTAGGAGTTGCTGTCGCCTCCTCCTTCTTTCTTTTTCTCTTTCCCAAGTCGCAGCAGGTTGTGTGTTAAACATGAAGTTTGTTCTCTCGTGCCTGCTGCTGTTCCTGGCAGCGGTTGCGCAAGCAATCAGTGCAACTGGTGATCGTCTCCTGAGCATCTGGGAGGATGTCGACGATCAGAAGCTGTACTCCAAGTTCCTGGGAGATTTGGAGGGTATGCGTACTCAAAGAACCACCTGGTCTGTCTCTTAGTTGCTAATTGGACTCTTCTACAGACCGGGGCTACAAGATCAGCCATGCTACTCCCAAAGATGCCGAACTGAAGTTGAGCCACTTGGGTGAGAAGACTTATGACCACATTATCTTCTTCCCCATCAAGTCCAAGGGTAAGCATCCTCCAGATGTTCAGAGGCAGAACTTCAAACCTGACCGCACCATGTTCCAGGCCTCGGCCCCAACCTGACGGCGAAGCTTATTCTCGACTTCCTCAACGCTGGTGGCAACATCTTGGTTGCCCTGAGCTCCACGAATACCGTCCCCACCGCTCTGAATGCCGCCCTCCTCGAACTCGACATCCACATCCCCGCCGAGCGAACAGGCCTGGTGGTCGACCACTTCAACTACGACGTCTCCAGCGCCGCCGACCATCACGATGTCATCCTCGTGCAGACCCCGCCCCAGTACAAGCCTGGCACCAAGAATTACTTCGCCGGCGGCAATAAGGATGTGATCGCATTCCCCCGCGCTATCGGCCACAGCCTCGGCGACGGCCCCCAACTGACCCCCATTATCAAGGCGCCCCGCACCGCCTACATTTACAACGAGAAGGAGCAGAAGGAGGTCGTTGACGAGGTGTTCGCCGCCGGCGAGCAGCTGGACTTGGTGTCAGCCTTCCAGGCGCGTAACTCCGCCCGGTTCACCGTCGTGGGCTCCGCCGAGGCGTTCCAAGACAAGTGGTTCGACGCCGAGGTCCAGCGTCCTGGTGAGACGGAGAGCGTCAAGACGTGGAACCTGCAGTTTTCTCGTCGCATCAGCGGCTGGACGTTCCATGAGATTGGACACCTGCGCGTCAACTCTGTCGAGCACCAGTCGCCTGAACTGGGCAATGTCTCCAACCCGGGGATTTACCGTGTGAACCACACAGCAGTACGTATCCTCTATCCAAGAGTCCAAAGATGCAACCGACTAAGATGACTCGCAGATCTACACCATATCTATCTCCGAGTGGGTCTGGGACAAATGGTTCAACTTCAAGGTCCCCGACAACGACGAGCTGCAACTCGAGTTCAGTATGCTCTCGCCCTTCCACCGCCTGCAACTCCGGCCACAGAAGCGCCTCTCGACCAACGAGGAGGGTGTTTACAAGGTCACGTTCACCGTTCCCGACCAGCACGGCGTCTTCAATTTCATGGTCAACTACAAGCGGCCCTTCCTGACCAACGTCGAGGAGAAGCGCACGGTAACCGTCCGCCATATGGCTCACGACGAGTATCCGTATTCGTACGAGATCCCCGCCGCATGGCCCTACCTAGCCAGCATCGGCGTCACCTGCACTGGCTGGCTCGTCTTCGTAGCCGTGTGGATGTTCAACAAGCCCGTGCGGCAGGCGGATGAGGTTAAGAAGACGCAGTAGATGATGATGTCTGAGAGCGTTGATGGAGGTTGATTAGCATGATGGTGATCTCTACAAGACAGACAGACAGAGAGCAAGGATGATGGATTTCTGGGAGCTGGATCATTGACGCATCTAGCGGAATCACAACGCATCACTTGCACGTGTACAGTACACAGGGATAGGTCCTCGTGGGAACGGGCCTGGGGTCACAAAAGTCTACGGGAACAATAAATGAGCATTTTGATGACATTCGTTCACTCAAGGCTATGTGTGATCTGCTGCCAGAACGTCCATAAGCGTGGATGATTTTCAAAACAAAAGATCCCGCAGTGTCTCATGTACATAGAGCTGATTTAGGTACAATAATAATTCATGATACCGGAGACATTGGTCGGTCTCGCGCTCCTCGGACCAGAAGCGTTTGGGAAGACAATCGGATCAGTTCATTGATTCTATTTATGACCGAGGCGTTCAGCTCCTGTGGTTCTCTAAGCAGCATGTACCCAGTTGTCACGACCACTCGGCTGAGCACCGAAGAGACATCGCGTAAACAGAATGGGGATTGGGGGAAGAAAAGAAGAATGAAATGCGCCCTCAGATTAGCTCTCTTAAGTTCTCACGGACAACCGTCGCCTCTCGGCTTCTGCTGTCTGCAAATTTGGCTTTTTGGACCTTTAAGGTCATCACCGGGCTTATCATGTATCTCTCTCATTCCACCTCGCCCAAACCAAACCGTTTGGAAGGGCAACACCGACCGACTCCCGCCGAACACCACGAGGACGCTCGACCGCTCCGATTGAAAACTATTTTTTGTAACCGTCACCGGCGCTGTGCGCCTCTGGTCTTTGTGCTCGTTTGTCGTCCTGGCGGTCTGAGACGTCGGAACTGGGGAGAGGGGGCATGTGCGAGACCAGGGAAGGGAAGGGCAAGGGGCTGAGGAGGCCTGCTCGGATCTCTGTTCTTTGTGGTAATAGCATATCCGCTCTGCTTCACACCGAGGTGAGAAACTCGAGGGTCAATGATGGGAAAGCTCATCCCGATTGGTATCGTCATGGCAGACTGGGTTGGGTTCCCGCTTGGGAGTGGATGATGATTCTGTAGGTGCAATGAAGGGAAACGATGTGTCGTTTTCTCCCCGAGGAAAAAAAAAATGTTGCAGCGATTTCGTAGGAACAGGGCACGGGTTTGTGAAATGGCAAACCAATTTAGAACAAGTACACAACTGGAGTCGATACTCGGATGATGATCGTGATGGATTGTGGCAATGGAAATGGTAGGTAGGGAGTTGCTCAGCGCGGCGTGATGAGGCAACATTTGGAAGAATCAATCTTGCAGAGCGTGCGCTCTGGAGCGAAGCCCTAGTTTGCATGGCTGGTGATGGCGGGCTTCATGTGCGTGGAGCCTAAAGCAGCAGGTCTGACTGCAGCAAAGGAGAGCGCCAAACGAGGGCTCGAGAAGACTCAATGTCAACCGTGGACCCGCGTGCAGGTTCCGGCAGAGGCCGTGGTATTAGAGCATGCCCTGGACGGAGTGGGCATGACTGGATGCGTGTCATCGAGTCCGGATGCTTGAGGAGAAGCGTAGGAGCTCGCGAAAGCGTAGTAGCTCGAGAACCCGGAGGTCGCTTGCGGTCGTACGACCTTATGAGTTGATCTTCAGAGACTCATAGCCGTTGAGACCAATTTTAAAGTGAGGCAGACTGCTGGCTTGCGACGTTGTATCTGGTGTGGTGTGCAGAAGACGCGTTGCCACTTGTGCAGTCAGGTTTGGGCAGCGCCCAGAGCTTGGACTGTTTGCGTAGAAGTCCATCTGTTGTGAAAGACGCGAGGCAGCGTGTTTTGGGTAGACAACTCGCCAACAAGGGCGGGGGAGGGGGGAACCTGCGGTTTGACAGAGCTCTGAGCTCAAGAGCTTGGGCGGTGAGGTAGCCAGGTGCGAATGGAGTGTGGATGGCCATGACTCCATCGCCGAGATAACGGCGCGAGGAGTCGCGTAGGTATATTGCTCGAGTCAGGAGGGCGGCCGAGATAAAGAAGCCACAAGCAGTGGCGCATTGGTGATGTTCATGATCGCTTTGCGTGGTCTGGTGGAATGGTCATATGACGTATGGCTAGGAAGCTTCTGTCTTGAGAAGCGTTGATGACGTGCATGGAGGTGAAGATTGTCCTAATTATCGACGATGAGGAACAAGCTGAGCGTAAAGTGCTGGGCATCTCAGGTCAGAGTCGGGGGACGAAGAGTAGGACGCCATTGTCGCGGCGATTGACAGCATGATTGCTTCTGCTTCGGACAAGCCTGCAAAGCGCGGGAGTGAGGTACAGTCTGGAGGCGATCTCAAGATTCGGCCCATGCGTGCTATCGAGGAGCGAAGGCGATGAAGTACTGCGGACCCAGAAAGGATGGGCTTGCAAACACGGAGCATAAAATTACAAAGTCGTCGTTTTGGTTTGGAGAGGTGAAGTTGGCAAAACGCGGTCCAGACACGCTCGAGGCTGAAATGGGGCTAAAATGGACCCACCCGGCCGGCTAGCTTCCCATTCGCGGTCCCACTCACGATCACACCTCAACTTTCCGCGAGGCTACAAACCGCGACGGTTTTGCTGCATTGAACATCGGGCAACCTCAAAAGCTTAAGGTCAACCACGCACAACACCTACGAACCTCATACCCTCTCTTCTGGCGCATCGTGTGCCAAACTCCATTCAAAATGGTAATACTCACCACCCTCTCCATCCCAATGCCCCTACTAATCCTCCTCCGCTAGGCGCGCAATTCCGAAAAAGCCCAATCGATGCTCTTCCGCTTCCGCGAAGCACAAGCCGCCGACCTCGGCATCATCGACGCCGGGCGCAGCCGGCGCCCCAAACTCATCACCGAGCAAGACTCCATCCCAGCGTGCGAGAAATGGCGCGGCCAGGTGCTCAAAGAGATCTCCCGCAAGGTCTCCAAGATCCAGGACCCCGCGCTCAGCGACTATCAGATCCGCGACCTCAACGATGAAATCAACAAGCTCATGCGCGAGAAGTACATGTGGGAGGTGCAGATACGGAATCTGGGTGGGCCGAATTACATGCGCGCCGTGGGAGGGAAGATGTATGATGAGAGTGGGCGGGAGGTGCCAGGGGTGGGAAACAAGGGGTATAAGTACTTCGGGCGCGCGAGGGAGCTGCCGGGCGTGAAGGAGATGTTTGAGGCAGCGGCGAAAGGGAGGGCGGAGGGGAGGGAGCAGAAACCACTGGAGAGCAGGGAGGATCTGAGGAGAGTGGTGGATGCGGCGTATTATGGGTATGCGCCGGACGAAGAAGACGAAGAGTTGCTGGCGTACGAGGCGGAGAAGGAGAGGATGGCGTTTATTGGGCTGGGGAAGAGCGGGAGTAAGGAAGTGCCGCCGGATTGGGTGCCGTTGCCGGGCGATGTGGGTGATGGGATGGCGTGGGAACTGCCGACTGTTGAGGAGGTCCAGGAGGAGCTGATAGATCGGCGGAGGAGGAAGTTGCTGGATCAGTTCTCGGGGTGATGATACATTGCATACGGATTCCGGCGTCAAGGTGGTTGCATATCACGGAGTTGGTGGTTAGGGCCTCTAGGATTTATGGGCATACCGTGATGAATTCGAAGCGAAGAGATATTCTGCGGTCGCGACGGTCCTTTCCGGGGTAAATTTTTTTTTTTTGATCTAAGACTGTTTCGTTCCACGGAATTTCAATGGCATCCCTCAAATACGCCAGCTGGGAATTGGGTATATCCATCTAGCAAACCACACCAAGCCCTGCCAGAAAACCAGATGTTGGCCCCCAGATTTAGCTTTCCCTGCCTTTCCTGACTCCTTTTCAACGCCTGGTCGTTTCCAAGTGCCCATAAGTTCCTGAGTGAGTGTCCACCTTGCCCAAGTTGATTGTATACACATAACTCGTCGCCACAGGTCCCACTTTCTCTTACTCGCCGGTCAATCTTCATATTATTCTATTTTGTACAAGCGTCATTAGCCACCTCTCAGCTTCCGTTTCTGCTTCGCGTACACCAATCCACAAGCATTGCACAGCAGTCCATTGGGCCCCTTGCGCCACTCCGGGGTCTCGGTCCTTCCACATTCATAGCAGGACAGCTCATCATCGTCGTTGGATTTCTACAATTCGGTGCGGTGTCAGTAGACCACACACATAAGATCTGGCGGAGACCGGGTAGATGACGCACATGCAAGCGTTTGGACCCGCTCGTCGTCCGGTCCTCCTTCGACGTTCTCGAACGGCGGTGTTGCGAGTACTCCTTCGCCAAGTGCGGCTCGACGTAGCCATGCGTGGTCTTGCGCTTCTTGATCCGCGAGCCATGGTGTCGCACGGCGGAGATGCCGCCGACGCTGCGGGCGATATCGTTGGAGAGCTGGGTCATGAAGAGGACGTCACCGTCGCTCATCACCGGTATCGGTCTCTGCCCGAGTGATGGGTCATGATTCCCGACAATCGATGAGGCCTAATGACACAGAGCGTGGGGGTCAGTTATGCTTGTGATGATCGAGCTATACGACAGATTCGAGGCACGGAGCTAGCCAATATTGCTTCATCTCATTCCGCCACTGCTTTGGGCAATCGAGATCATTTTTCCTCACAAGCAGGACAGGCTGTCTAGGACACATCTTGTGGGGGACCAGTTCTCTGCGAGAGGTACATACAAATTCTACAAGGTGTTTTGCGCTACGGTGTATCTAATCCAAGATCATTAGTAATCTAATAGATGAGCCTGTCATGTTCCCAACTCACAGTGAACAAATCCTCGGCGATCTTGGAGTCCTTTAGCCAGAACTGGTGGTTGCTGGACCCCGTAGCGGCCCCGAGACTCAATGCGGGAGAAGGAGGCACAGATGTGCTATTCTCAGCGATGGATGGACTCGGTCTCGGTCCCGGTCCCGGTCCCGGTCCCGGTCCAGCCTTACCAGCAGGAGAGGGAGTCTCGGGGGTGGCGGTTGTCTCTTCTTGTGGGGCGGGGACGGCGAGACGGATGGGCAGTGGTATCAAAGACATAGAGCACTATCCCAAAGAGTCTTTTGAAACACACCGCCGGCATGGGCCGAGCGGCGGAGGGTCGAAAGATTAGGGTGCTAAGCGTTGCAAAACAGAGAGCGGCCCGAAAGCGCGGACCTGTAGTACGGTCCGAGAGAGACAGGCGGGAAAAATGAGGGCTAGTACCCAGGTTGATGGGTGCGGGTGGTGGTGGTGGTGGTGGTGGTGGGATATAGCGATCGGGCAGAAGCGCTGTGATCGAAGTTGAAACAAAAGGACATTTGATCTGTGGCGTGTGAGCGGCACGGCGGTACGGATACGAAGTTAGTGGTTTCAGGGTCCAGAACTTGCACCCCGGATTTCCCAATCTGGCGACAACCTTGGTGACAACCTTGGTGACAACCTCTAATCACAGTAGAAGGTCCTTCTCAAGCCCATCTCGGTTTCATTGGAGCCTGGAAACATGGGAGCATGTTGGGACATTTCGTTCTGCGGACCGGCTGTGGACGAAATGCCGTGACGAAAAAGGCATGTGGGTTGATTGCCCAGGTTTTAGGATGGCAGAGATTCTAGGATATGTGAGTCAGTAGTACTGTGCATGCTATGTAGGTACCTGTAGTACACTACACTAGATATTCAATGTCCTAGCTGAGAACCTTAAGGTTGAAGCCGGACCGGGAGCCCCTACCTCCGGCGGTTGTGCTTATCTTATCGGCCGGCTCACCTCCCGAATGCCAGTCAGCCCAATGCAGCTTGGTGCGTCATCTGCTCTGCCCACCTGCAGGCACCAGCATCATATTCCTGACACTTGACCATGACCACAGCTTATGCCCAGGGAACAAGCTCCGACACTAGCCCGACCTGACTCTTATCATCATCCACCAGTATCGAGGGACGTGAGCTATCCGTGTGAAGGCGTTGCCCGTCTGTCTCTACTCCATCACCACAGCGCGCTCTGCCACCTCCTCATCGACAGCTGCCAGAACCACCATCAACATGATCACCAGAACCCTCCTCACCAGCGGGCTCGTAGCAGCCGTCGCCGAAGCGATGCAGCCCTCTGCTGCCCAGCCCGTTGCCGCACCCATGCGTAACCTCCAATGGGCCCAGCTCAACTTCCTGCACACGACCGACACGCACGGCTGGCACGGCGGCCACCTGCAAGAATCTCAGTACTCGGCCGACTGGGGCGACTATATTTCCTTCGCGCACCGCATGCGCGCCGAGGCCGATGAACGCGGCGTCGACCTGTTGCTGGTCGACACCGGCGACCGCGTCGAGGGCAACGGCCTGTACGACGCCTCAACGCCCAAGGGCCAGTTCACCTACGATATATACAGGGAGCAGGACATTGATTTGATTTGCACGGGCAACCACGAGCTGTACCAGCTTGATACCGCTGAGCAGGAACGGAATCAGACCGTGCCAAATTTCAGGGATCAATATCTTGCGTCGAATCTGGATTACGTGGATCCAAGGACGGGCGAGGCCGTGCCGATGGCGCAGAGGTATAAGAAGTTCCAGACCAAGAACCAGAAGCTAAATGTGGTGGCCTTCGGGTTCCTGTTCGACTTCACGGTCAATGCGAATAATACCAGGGTGCAGAAGGTGGCGGATACGATCAAAGAAGAGTGGTTCCAGAATGCCATTCGGGAGAAGCCCGATGTCTTCGTCGTGATCGGACACATTGGTCTGCGCATGGATGAGTTCAAAAAGATTTTCGAGGAGATCCGAAAACATAACTGGTTCACGCCCGTCGCTATCTTTGGCGGACATGCGCATGTCCGGGACGCCATCACCTTTGACTCGCGAGCCTATGGAATTGCGAGCGGAAGGTACTTCGAGACCATCGGCTGGATGTCGGTGGACGGCATAGCAAAGAAGAGTGAGGAATTGAACACAAATGCGGTCTCGTTCAACAGGAGATACATCGATAACAACCTCTTCGGCTTGTACTCTCACACTGGACTCAACGAGACAACCTTCCACACAGAGCACGGGCGGAACGTCAGCAAAATGATCACAAAAGCGCGGAAGGAGCTCAACCTGGACAAGAGATACGGTTGCGCGCCCCAGACATACTGGATGGCGCGGACGCCCTACCCAGACGACAGCAACATCCTCACTCTGCTAGACCAGAAAATCCTTCCCGGCGTCATCGTCAACAAAACCCGTAAGGACATCCCCCGGCTTGCGATCATCAACACAGGCGCCATCCGCTTCGACATCTTCGAGGGACCCTTCACCGTCGACACGACCTACATCGTCTCGCCGTTCCAGAGCAAGATGACCTACCTCCCCGAGGTCGAGTACAGCATCGCCAAGAAGGTTCTCGCCCTGCTGAATAGAGAGACGAAGATCCTCGAAATGCCCGACCACGATCCGCGCATGATGGGCCCGCCGGAGCAATGGCAGATCACGCACGATATCGTGTACCCCGATCTCCCACCTGTAGAGTCGTTTCTGCAAGTCGATGGCCAGAAGCCCCTGAGTGATGCAAAGGATGAGCCGGATCTTGTGGGTGGGTATACCACCAAGGATGACATCGGCACGGATGGTGATGACGCGATTCACTCGCCGATCAATTTCTACGTGCAACCGAACTGCATCCAGAGCGAGATCGGATTTCCGGAGGCGGGGGAGCCGGAGAAGGTTGACTTGGTGTTTACGGATTTTATCATCCCGTGGGTCATCATGGCGCTGAAGTTCAGCGGAGGTGATTATAATGAGACGCATGTGAAGCTTTGGGATGAGGCGCCGTTTACGGACATGCTGGCCGGGTGGATCAAGGAGAATTGGAAGGGAGATTGTTAGTCTGTATGTTTCTCTGAGGTGAGATTGTAAGCACTTTCCTTCAGCGTACTCAAGTGCTGAGTGCGTGAGGTGTTTCATTCTTAGCTAGGTATGCGTAGGCACGGGTACGGCGTACAGGATTCTAGGACATTGTGAAATTGTAGCGGCTTCGGATCTGTTGTTTGCCACAGCGGGTTTTACAATTTTTTACCTGCTTCTGCCGTGCATTCATAACTTTTATGTGCAATGTCGGAACGCATTTTGTTTTCGTGTATTTCGCATACCATTACTCGTCACAGCCAATCTCGCACAACCGTCCCAGCACTAGTGTGTGCTGTAGCCAATACTCTCACCTCAAATGTTCGCGCGCGTGGTATTGGTATTGCCTAAGCTAATCACGAAATTCAGTCTAGCCGTACTCTCAGAGCAAAGCCACCCCGGTCTCTCTGCAAGGATCTCTCTCTCCCAGTCTCACAAAATATTCGAAGCAAACGGCGCACCGGGTGTAGCTTACGCCCAATGATTCGCAAAGAACGTCAGCACCGTCTTGTACCCGCGGGTGTACTCCTCCTGGACGCGCTTATCGCTCAGATCCGCGCGCGCCGCCATCCACCCGTGGATCTGATCGGCAAAGATCTCGACGTGCTTGGGCCCCGTCAGCGCGGCCTCGAACTTCTTGACGTCCTCGACGGGCTCGTCCTTGGAGGCCAGCATGGCGATGGGGATCTTGATCTTCTCGGCGTCGGCGGCGTCGACCATGGCCGGGTGGCACTCGGCGGCGATCTTGAAGGGGTTCTCCGGGGAGCTAGCGGCGAGGGAGATGACTTTAGAGCCCCAGCAGAACTACAGAAGTTCACAGGTCAGTCTTTGATCTCGAGACATATATAGCGGTAGGAGAAGGGGGCGTGGATGTTGTGGGAGGGGGGTTAGCAGTAGGGTTGAGCCCGAAGGAGCACTTACACCAACAACACCCCACTCTTTAATATTGGGATACTTCTCCGACGCGGCCTTGACAAAGCTGATCGCCTTGGGCGCGAAGCTGGGCGGGCTGTTCTTCCCGAAGAAGGCGCCGACCTTCTTCTGCTTCTCCTCGTTGTCCGGGGGGAACAGCTCGAGGGGCAGTGGGGCGCCGTCGAAGGCGTCGGGCAAGAACACGGCGTACTTGTGGTGGTCGTCGGCCGTGGCTAGGATATCCGCGCCCTGGACGGTCTGGTCGTAGAAGCCGAAGATGTCCATGATGATGAGGATGGCCTTGGAGGCCGAGTCGGCAGGGCCCGTGACGTAGGTCTGACGGTTATCGATGGTCTGGTAATCGCCTTTCTTTTGGTAGCCGGAGGAGACGATGGGCGGGATGTTGCAGCAGGCCTCGGAGTGGCCGCCGGTGGCTTTCATGGTGGACATTTTGGAAGGGATGATGCTGAACGGTCTGGTGAATTGGGTCTTTGGTGGTGGTGATTGCAGTGGACGGCAGCAAGTTATCGGTTGTGTGGGGGTGCTCTGGGATGCAAGTGAAGAAGAGGCAGAAGGCAGAGCCGGGAGATGGTGGGGTTGGCGGAAAGAAACGAGGCCGGTGGTGGAGGCGACCCGGAGAGACCTTATATTTCCCAGCGAAGGAGGGGCCATGGCTGTGTGCGGACAACGAAACGAAACAGACTAGGAATTGGCAGCTTTGGGTGTCGATTGGTTGTCTCCGATTCCCTCATACTGTTCTTCGTACTTTTGATGGTGCAATTGACGTACTGACGTTGCATTGATTTCACCGGCCGCTCGGTCTATGATGCCGTCCATCCAGAGAGGAGCTCGCGAAGGAAGCTCTCCCTCGGGAGCTCAGCGGGGTTAGCTTCACTGACGTAGTGGCTGTGGCCGTTTATCTCCGGAATCTCCTACTCAGTTGCCGACCACGGCCCGATTCTATCTAACTAGGCCACGGCCATGACGACCCTACACTCAATTAGGCATGGACTGGCCTATGTTTTCCGGGAGTCAAGGTGTAGTTCTGATGCACTTCTTGATGAGAAATTCGATAGTCAGAGTCTCCATAGTGGAATTGTCCACAGTGGACAGCCAGTCGGTGTATGACTTGAACACCGAGCATCTTGGCTAAGTAGGCCATAGAGCTGGGGCTGACGCGGTCATAGACCCGTGCTGTCATGTTGTGATGTCCAAGAGGAAAAAGCTGGGAGTTTGGCAGAGAGACACAAAAGCGAACGTCGCGTACCCTGAATAAATAACCTTAGTCCACTTCCTCCAACTTACTTTACCTGCCTGTACACCCATCAAATCCCAGTGGCCACTCAGTGATATCTGAACCATGACTGTCGGCCACATATACGACGAGACTTGCTGAGTGATGTTAGCGAAGGCCAGCATATTGAATGTTGGTGCCTGAGTCTATCGTCATCTTCAACAACATACAAGGCGCGGACATTCTGGAACAAGATGGAAGACAATATTGATTTAGACACCACCTAGAAGTGCATTTTCAACATTTGGTAGTTGCCCATCTTTGAGTGTTGTTGGGCTCTCAGAACAGTACCAGGGAAATATAAAACAGCATCACTGAAAGTCATGCCAAAGGTGACTGGCAGGACCACCAGAAAGCAAGATATAGGGACACATGGAGATGCGCAGCATAGTATAACAGACAAGGGCTGCATTAATGATCTATACCAAGTAAAACCAGCATCCAATGATTCACGCTTCGCTATCCCCTTGGTCAATCACAGGCATGCTGCCACGTGACCAGTTAAGTTACCATTCCGCAACAATATGACCACGCCCCAGAGATCCCTTTGCTCATTGCCACGAGCCGCTTGCAAATAAAGTATGTTTGTGGAGGAAGAAACACCGCATACGTTGTTGTTTTAGAAAACGCTGTAATGATGCCCGTAACGCGTAAGGCAGACAGACAGTCCCAATAACGCCTCCCGCGGTCACCATCTGGAGATACCAATAGCCGTTTAAGTACCAACGCCCAGTCGTCGATGCTGTCCAGACTGTCCTTCGCCAGCGTCGTGATCGTCCACGGTTTACGGAGCAACAGCCCCCTGCAGAAGCTGCAGAAACTGCAGCCTCTTCAATCTGGAGACCGCCTCCCTGTAGAACGGATCACACTCCCCGGTCCCGCTCCCCGAGATGTCCCGCAAGGTTTTTCCTATTGAGACGGCCTCCCTCTCGGCTTCGAAGCGCAGCATCACCAGTGCCTCCGCCACCGTCCACCACTCTGCCTTCAACCGCTCCTCGTCGTCCAGCGTGGCCTCATCGGGCGGGCTGTCCGCGTCCGTAAGCGCAGCGTAGTAGAAGAAGCGCAACTTGACGACAGGGCCATCGGCGGCGCTTACCAGCGGGTCGCTGTATGTGGTCATGCCCACGGGCTCGGTGCCACAATCATTAATCACGTTCTCGGCCGTCGGGGCCAGCAGGGATTGCGGTAAGGCGCGAGCGGGAAGATAAGCCGTCGGGGCCGGCAGGGACTGCGGCAGAGGGCGAACTCGACCAGGAGGATAAGGCTTGGCATTGCGAGGCCGCGTCGCGCGCGTCGGGATGCTGATCGGCGGCAGACGGACCTTGTAGCCTGTCTCCTCATAGGTCTCGCGCACGGCGGCCTTCTCGAGGGTCTCGCCTAGGTTTTTGCGGCCGCCAGGCAGCGTGTAGAAGGGCTCCGAGTACTTTGTGTTGTATACAAGAAGGACTTTGTCCTCCCTGAAAGTGACGGTGCCGGCGCTGATGGCAAAATGCTGATTGGGGATGAACCTCATCTCCTTGTTAAGGGCGTCAAAGTCGATGCGCATCTTGCTGGTTTCATCTGGTGCTTCGGGCTGGGCTGGGCCTGGGGCATTTGACATGTCAGTGTCCTTAGCTTCTTCCATGCTGATGTTTGTGTGTTCTGCCATGGCTAAGGTGCGGATGGATGTGAGAGCTGGGATCCTGTCTTGCTGTGATGTCTTTGTCCTGACTGAAAATGTTGCTCCGTGGTGATGTTTGACACCGTAGTCGTCATGTGAGGATTCCGTGCATAAAAGAGGGGTGTCCAAAAGCTCTTCAACCCAAGCCAAAACAAAGGTCTTGAGGACCAGCTTGGCTTTAGAAGGTTGTCATTACCTAGCAATTCCTCTGGTTGCTGGCTCCTGCTGTGTTTGCCTCACTAGAGACTTCCCCCTCTTCTGGGTTGGCCTTCCATTCCTGCTCCCTTTCGGTCAACATCGCCGTCACCCAAAAGATAAGTAAGACCTTCTTGACACCGGTGAGAATCATGCCCATCGGGAAGAACAAAGGTCTGATCCAGTGAGGCACCCGCCCGTCCTGACCGGTCCCATATCACCGGCCTTAGCGGGCGACACAAAGTGAAACGCGCGCACCCCCCTCAACCACTCGTTGCAAAGCAGCGACAGGAGGACTGAAAATAGGAGGACTGAACAGTGAAACAGCCGCTGGTCCTGGTCGAGTATCGCCTAATTTGGCACACCGTCATGGACAAGGCCCACCGTCTGCACGGATGTGGCTTGCGATGTGGCATGTGCCGGTGAAGGCTGCAGGCCCCTTGACTGACCGGCGTGTCTGGCCACCCATCTTTGAGGCAGAAATGGGGGAGGGTGGGATGCACGTGTCGCTGGACACGTGTGACATGGGGGAGCATGAAGTCGTCATGGTCCTCTGTCGTGATGGGATACTGAACTCTGGATCTGAGGATCTGGGCATCTGGGGATCTGGGGACGGACGCCAGCATTAAGTACTTGATGACATCCGGACGAGTGACCTGTAGCCATCGGTGAATCTCGCCGCAAATCGCGCTCAAACTGGTCTGCTTCCTGCATGGTTTGTATGGAAAAGAAGTCGAAATTCCCGTCATTCCGATTATCATCCGGACGATGGTCGTAGTGTCTTGGGATGTGATGCTATCCTTAGCACTGGCTCCTCTATGGGCTTTTTCAGGCTACTTATAGGTACGAGGTAAGTCTCGGGATAGGTACATTTAACTTCATATATGCAATAGGAGCAATAGTTACACTCGCCCTCTGATGATGTGCATACTTGCCGGTCTTGCACGAAGACGGCGGACAGCAATCCTGGGGTAATGAGAGGAGTCGAAGAACGCTCCTGATCACTTTTTGGCTTTGAAAATAAGAGCCTCCTATTTCTGGGAC
>MUZH01004105.1:0-43612 GCA_003012965.1 Juglanconis oblonga | reverse complement strand
TATGGTCTATAGCAGCATTTGGCCGCAGTGTTTCTCTGGGAGCATGTCGAGCCAATGGCATAATACTGCGCCAAACAACACCCCGCGGCAACCGAAATGGGAGATGGGGGTGCTGATCACTGCGGAGATGGCTCGTCGGAGGCCGGCCAGGCATGATCCTACCGTACACAGCCGGTGACAGCTAGTGACAGCAGGATGACAGCTCCCCCCAGGGCACGGCCACGATGGCCTAGGTGCCCACTGGTGAAGAATCTGCGTTAGGTTTGGGGCTGCCTCATGCGACGTATGGATAATTACTCCCATCACAATCCATCCCATCCTTCCAACGGGGCCTTCCAACGGGGCCAAGATTCCTATAAACCTTACAAGAAACTGCTGCCCCCGACCGACAGGTCTGCCGTCCCTTCCCTGTGCGATGAGCATGCCATGTCGTCGTGCCCTGACAACCCCACTCTCGTCCAGTCCAGAAAAGGTCAACGGGCGGCCTCCAGCCCCAACTGTGGCGAATGAGGCCGGTCTTGGGATCCAAGATCCAGGTCGACTTCCGTATCGGGCAACTTCTGGGCTCGTCCCAGGAATGTTATTGGCCTCTTGTCAGAGCTTAGCAGTGAAGGGATGTCACCATGTGTTGTGGTAGACGACTGTGGCTTGACCCTTGTGACACAGGTACGAATGGCCCCCCCTCCTTCCCGCACGCTACGTGCTCGCGATGGACGGGTGGCAAATGTGGCTGAATTCAGGGGTCGATGGGTATCTTGTTCAGCATCTGTGCAAGTGTGGCAGAATCACAAGAACAGTCTAGCGGTCAGCCCAGGTCAGCCAAATTGGATGGAGTGCTATTTCACTGTGCCCGAGCAACAAGTGACAGTATCCAATGTATCTGCGACCGAGTGACTCCACTGACCGACCACACACCGCCAGGCTGTTTCTCCCACAGTGCATCCGTCTCGTTGGCCTCTCCCACACGGATCCCATGCCGGATGCTGGAGCGCCTGTGATTAGAGGACGAAGAAGCCTAATAAGATGAGTGTGAGTGGGCTTCGTCAAGCATGCGGTGGCAACGATCGTCCCAGATCGCCTGCCTGCCTCGTGGCACCCAGGGAGAGTTACTATGGCAGCTGAAACATGCATATCGACAGACCGATCACCTCTCTCCCATTGGAACCTGCGGTGAACTGTCGAGTGGTCGGTTGTGGCTAGTGACGCTAGAAATCCGCGTCCCGCAGTAGCGGAAAGCTTGTGTGAAGCTCGCCGGCCGGGCTGGCTGGACTGGCTGGACTGGCTGGACTGGCTGGGTACCATAGTACCAGCCTGCGATGTACTCTGTCCTTTCGCGTAGGCTCTCCCCGCCTTACTAGGCTAGCCTGAAGAGATTCCACACTAGGTAGACCGAAGCAAAGTTGGAGGTATATTGCAGCCTTTGATCGGAGGGAACATCCCTTCTTGCCCTTGTGGGGACGGAGTGAGGCAGCCCATCCTGTCCTGACTGAGCACGCACTCCGTATGTGTGTGTGTATGTGTGTGTATGTGTGTGTGTGTGTGTATGTGTGTGTGTGCATGTGTGTCTCAGAACATCTCCTCAGAAAAGGCTTCATAATGCCCTTAAAACACATCACCCATCACCGCGCAGGTGATCGACAACAGCGCCGGGCTTACACCCACTGTTCCACATCGGGACAGACAGCAGCAAGCGAAGAGATCGAATTCTGGCTCCTTCCACGATAGCCGGCAAGTAATGCTGGTGAAGTCGCGGCATTAGCCATACCGTACCGTGCGTGTGCTTTCTGTCACTCCTCGCTCTTGGCTATCACCAATGCGGACACGCCCCCTTCCCCCGGGTCTCTGCCACACCCCGACAGCGACAAGGCGGCGGAAGCCGCGCCACGGATCGTCTAGACCAACTGTGGCGAGTCAGGCGAGTCTGTCATACATCCATCATCGTCACACGGCACACGGCACACGGCATACGGCAGAGTGAAGCACACACAGCTGTGCTGCGGTGTGCAGCAACCGCAACACATGCAGCCCACCGCAAGGTACGCCGGGTCCGCATCCATCAGCCTTTCTCCGTGACCCCTCCTGTTCTCCTGTTGGTTCCGGATCACCTTGCTCGTCCAATTCCCCACGCGGCCTCGAGGGAGGAGTCGTACCGTTTTCAGCTGGTGATTGGGGGGGGGTGCGAGGGAAGACACCTTGTCATGCTTGTGTGCTCCCGGTAGGACGGATGGGTCCGACAAGACCTTTTTTCTTCTTTCTTGGACCAACCTATCCGTACGTGTAGCTGGACGCGCAAGCTCTCGCCACAGCTAGTAAGTACTGGGGCAGGAGTAGGGCTGGCTGGCTGGCTGGCTGATGAGCATGTCGATCGCTGTGGCTTGTCTGCCTGTGGGGGTTCAACATGAATGGTACTGTGGATTTCCTCATCCTTGCATCTTTAGTTCCCAAGCTGACCATACTACTGTTCCCCATCACGCCGAATTGCTCGGTTGAGTTGAGTCGGGATGTTGTCAGAGCCTGTGATGTGCGGCCCCCCCCCTTCCCCAAAGTTCGCTCATTCTTAGGAATAGGGGCGCACTGTGAATACCATACCCACATACCTAGGCGAGAAAGGCTTCGATGCTCTGGCAGAACGTCGGAAATTAGCATCACGATCTCATCGAGCTTGGGCGGCGCGAAAGGTCCCCCCCCCCTTTTGTGTCTGTTGACACAGACTCAATGCGAGAGAAAACCCTCAGGATGCTACCGCTCGCTACCTTGCATCCCTCAACGGCGCCTAGCAGCCGCCCTGGAGGAGGAGGACCCCAGACTACGCTTACTGTGTACTTCGGAGCCTCTACCTCGTCTCAAGTACCCAACCACCCCCGTTTGATGTGCGCCCCCCCCCCCGGGGGGAAAATTCTGTGTGGTAGACTCAAACGCCCTAAGCAACAAAGGTGACTGTGACAGGCGACATTACCCGTGGCTAGCCTGTCTTCCAATCGCTCTCCCGCAACGGCTAACGAGCAATGGGGGTCTTTCTCGCACCTCACTGGCCTGACGCTTATTAGGTTCGTCTCATTTCCAAGGGTCCATTTTCCTTTCTATCGCTCGGCACATAGCGAGAGAGGTTATAATACCATGACAAATATGTTGCATGGGTGGGCCGGAGATTAGCGCGTGTAGTATAGTGCAGTGTGCAAACAGACAAGGCCCAACATTCGCTCTGCCTTCCTCCTTTGGGCCACATCACCCGGCGATGGTGTCGGTTGCTAGGCCCTACAGGCTTCGATAGTTGTGCTTACTCCATCTACTTTATCGTGGAGTCATAGTGCCGAGTAGGTATGACAAGACAAGAGCACATATTGGCTTTGCTCGGAGATTGAGGTCACTAGACGGGAAGTCCACTGCATGGTTCTCGCATTGCTCAAGTCTTGGCCGTCATGGATGGTATTGATTTCCGTCCTGTGTCGACGTGAGCCTGGGCGTGAGCATTGTGTGGCAGTCAGGGCATCAAGAAGAAGAAGGCAGTCTGATAGTGGACACGAACGTCCATCCGTGAAACTCTCTTCATTCACAAGGAAACAGCACAAAGGTATATCCACCGACAGAGGCACCATGATCCATCATCCCAATCCCCAGCTTTTCATTTCCCCCATAGATCCATCAGATCGAACATCAAATGCGACCGTCCCATTCCGCTCTCGTGTATATCCGCAGATGCTGTTCGCTATCAATTTTGATGCACATCCGTACATTTAAATGGTTGTGTTTCTCTCGGTCCCCCCCCGTGCCCAATGCCCCCGCCGTCTAGCCATGAAGTTAATCCAGGTACCTCGCGCCAGGCCTGTGATGGAATAATAATAAAAATAATAGTTGGTCAAACAAAACAATGGCCAGAAAGAGGCCCGCCCCCCGGACAGGAGCACTTGGTATCTCGAGGGTGGTTGTTGGCCAACGCCGCGTGTATGTTATGTATGCTTGAGCGTACGTATGCTTCGCTCGTGTATGTATGTATCCTTCGCTGGTCCATTTCGACCGATCGATGATGATGAGAGAGATTACAACAGTAAAAGACCCGAGTCTCTAAAGGTATCTCTTCTTGGGAATGGAAGTCCAAGTCACAAAAGCAAACGCAATGCTCCGCCTCCGAATATGCCGTGTGTTTCGATCAGAAGGCAAGTCGAAGTTCGTATCCGTTTTGCTGTAACACCGCATCGTCGTCCTCTTCGCCCGGTGCATCGTCCAGGGACATCTCCCACTCGCGCTTCACCGGCTGCTTGAGCTCGACAATGTCTAGCGTCATGTCCTGACCCTCGGCCAATTCCCGTATTACGTCGTCGTCCACCTCGACTTCCAGACCGTTCGGAAGGCTGTGCACAACCCGTGACACCCGGTTGACGTCGACGTTCCACTTGGACGCGACACGCGCGACGAACTCGCTCAGCGTCCGCTGCATCAGGTAGATGGCCTTGTGATACTCACGCACCTCGGGCTCGGATGGATTCCGCTTCACGTAGAAGCAAGCCACAGGCTTGACGCTCCGCTCTGGGGGTGGTCGATAGGAAGCATCTACGCCCAGGGCTTCGATCCAGCCGCTCAGATTGCCTGCATCGTCGGTCTTGCTGACGCGGGTGGGCTGGTCGGAACCCTGCCGTAATGAGGGGTCCGACCCGATGACAGTGCGGTCCTGCCATGATGCGTTTTGTCCGGTAACAGACGCGCCTGAGTGGAGAGACAAGGAGCTGGGCGACGGCGAGACGAGCGACCCGGTGACCGAGCTGTGGGTGCTGCGATCCCGCCAGGCCGTGCTCTCCCGAGATTCCATCTTGGTCAGGTCGAGAGTTTCTCCAGGCAAAGACACGGGATGTGCGTCGGGGTCGTCCAGGTCCTCGCCTCGCAGGTACAGCACGCTGACTGGGCGTGTGCTCGTGAACATGTCCTGGAGAGTCTGGAGCTTGAAATGCAGGTCCTCCTCCAGGGCATTCCGAGCTCCGCCGGCGCCACCACCGGCCGAGCTGGCAGACGACATGGACCATGTGCGTTTGTGCTTCTGAACCTTGCCGGGCCTCGCGCTGTCGACACCCTTCATCTGACCGGCGGCCCGCTTCCGCTTGCCAAAGTCCTTGAGCCCGCTCTCGGCCTGCGCAATCTGCTGCTTCAGTTTGTCGATGGTCTTCTTCACATGCGCTACATCGTTGGACAGCTTGCGTTCCGCGCCGTGGTCGCGGAAAAGCTTCACCTTGCAGTAACAGATCTCCGGGTCCCCAATGGCAGTCCCTCCCTCGGAAGGCAGGGGGCTCGTCTTGGCGCAGAGTCGAACCGGGATACCTTTGACACCTTTCGAATGGCTGAAGTCGGTCGACAGGAAGTTGAAGCGTACGGCCACGTTACACTCGACAACACCATTGACACCTGGTGTCCATACCACGGAGAAACCGTCAAACGAGGCACTCTCGAGCTCGACTCTCGTCCTCTTGTCGTCGCCTTCTGCCGGCTGGCCCGCCTCGACATACTCTACCGCCTGTAGCTTGCCTCCTCTTTGGTGGGCCTCGTTCGTGCCTCGACCCTCCTTCCACAAGCTCCAGCAAACGCCAGGCTTCTGCCGTTGTTGTTCATCCTCGAAGGACACACGTACAAAGGTTCGGAAGCGGGTGCCCGGTGCGATAGGGAGGGTGGGCGTGGTGTCCACGATAGACAACGAGTACGCCTGGCCCTTGTTCAGATATGTGACGGGGATCTCATCGGCGTGTTTGATCATGGCGGTTGGCGCGTTCAGGGTGCAGTGAAACCGGAACTTCTCTGCACCCGGGTGCATTATGTGCATGGGCATGCCGTACTGCCTGGACTGGAAGCCCATCATAGGAGACTGACCATGGAAGGCACTGTCGATGGAACCTAGGCGATTATCGTCGGAGGGATCCGAGTTGATAGGAGAGTCGTCCTGGTCCATCGTCTCATACCCAGTGTCTTGGTGGACGAAGGACGAAGGCGCAAAGGCTGGCTGCGGCGGATGGGCCTGCACAAAGGGGTTGAACTGCTGTTGTGGATGAAAATGGCTGGGGTGCATGCCCGAGGAGGCACCATGGTGAAAACCACTCATGTCCACCATGGCAGGGCCAGATGGCAGAGCGGCGTCGGTGGTTGGCATCGAGAGCGGAGTACCCAGTCCCATGCCGAAGCCCAAGGTCGGAGTATGCAAGTCGCCAGCCTGAGGATGGTAGATGGTATTCGTGCCTCCCGGCGTCGGAGTATAGTACCCTGGCGGTGCATTGGCAAAGTTGGTGAAGGAGAACGAGTTCGGGTCCATCAGAGAGGGCGTGAACCTCCAGGGCTCGTTGGTGGCCCTGGGGGTGGGATCTTGATCATGGAAGGCCTCATGACCTAGAGCAGGATTCCTGTAACAAGAGAGGCATTGTTAGCTGGCAGTCCTCGCCGGGGACGTGTGCTAACTCCCAGATACAACCGGCCGGTCCCCGAGGCCGGTCCCCCAAGGCCGGCGATCAGCGGCCCTACATGAAGTTCCTGCAGGCCGGTCTCAAGGGTCGGGTTCAACAGACGGGGCACGAGCCACAGTCATTCTCCAATGGCCCCTCCGCAAAGCCACATTTGCAACATGGAAATGCCAGCCACGGCCAAAACCGCTGGACCATCAGGGACAGAGGAATTGGCTTTGGACAAACCGCGGGAGAATGCTGAAAGGAATTGGGGAAATTACACGGGCCGAGACCGGGCCGCTGGCCTGGGAGACGGCCATCTTGGCTCCGGACTGAAACCGACCCACTAATACGGCGAAAGCACCGCGGTCCACACAACGTGGAATCATGAACCATAGTAGAAAGGGAAGAAAGACGGGGGGTGGGGGGAGCCAGCAGAGCGTACTAGGTAGACGGGGAGGCCATCTTCACACGTACCTCTCGTGAGCATTGGCAGCGTCTGCGGGATTCCCGGCAGTGGCTGTTGGTGCGGAGGCGCCGGCGGCAGACGAGCCAGCCGCAACCTGTGGGAATTGTTGTCTGAAGTTGGCCAAAAGATCGTCGCCCGGCTTTTGCGAGCTTGTCCTGCAGATGGTAGAAAGCGGCGTTAGCCCATGGTCTGTTTTGTAAATGGTGTTTCTGTCCTGCCAGCCAGCCAGCCTCGCGCCGTCGTATCCAGAGGGGATTTTTTTTAGGGGATGTCCTTGAGCCAGTCTGCACAATTTCGTAGCCGTGCGGAGCCCTCTGACAACGATTCCCAGCCAGCAGTCGCGCGCAGCGATGCGGTACTGGCCTGGTCGCAAGGCATCGCAGACGTGATAAGAAATGGGGAGGCCGAAAGGGGGCAGACGAATCAGGAGGGGCAGTCTGTGGCGCGTGCCCCCGCGTGCCGTGTGGGATTGGTGCTTACCGTTGGCGGAACATTTGGGCAATGACAGTATCGCGCTGTCCGCAGACAGGCTTCTGAGGAAAGGTCCGGCAAAAGGTGTTCTCTGTTTGGGTCGCGTGGTGAGGGTTCCCCAGGGATGGTCGTCGGGAAGACGGCTAGATGGACTGCACAGACGACGGCGAGCCGGTGCAGATTATCGCGTGTTCGTGTTCGTGTTTAGTGATCGTGGGCGTGGGCGTGGGCGTGGTGATTCTGAGGCGGAGGGGTGCTGGCGATGTCTCGGGCGTGAGTGGGGAAGACAGGCTGGGCCCGGATGTTGGCTGTCGGCGGGCAGATGTTGAGGCTGCCGAGGCTGCGACCTCATAGATGGTGCAGCCGGGTCGTGATTGTATGTGTGTGTATGTATGTATTGTCCGTAGCGGCTGAACTCTAATCGGGTCGGGTCTTTGAGGCGGCCAGGATCGAGAGCAGTGCCACGGTCGATTCCGAGGATGTCTCCTTGGCTATTCTCTTCCGTCTCTGTCCAGACGCATCGGCTGCTCAGCTGAGGGTGGATGTGGATGTGGATGCCGTGCTGCTGCCTCGGTCCAGCTAGCAGGTGCGACAAGAGACGCGGTTGGCGCGGTGCGGTGCAGTGCAGCTCGAAGCAGAAACGTTTTCTGTGACGGGGACTTGATAGACGTCTGAGAAGAAGCGCGGGGGCCGGTTGGGTGAGAACGGGAAACGAGAGACAAGGCCGGCAAGCGCAGAGCGAGAGGAAGTCCAGAGTTAGGGTCAGAAGAATCGCGAAATTGTGGCGCGGCTTAGTATGAAAATGCGCGCGGGATGGGATGTGCAAAGATGGAAGAGACCACGCGCGAAGAAACAAGGGTCGCTAGGTCGCAGGTAGGGCAGAGACACTAGTAACGTCCGCAGTCGAAGAATGACAGAGAAGAAGTAGCCAGATGCAGTGTAGGGGAGGGTAGGAGGGACTGCGCCGGGTTTATTGACTGTGACTGTGACTGTCTGTGTCTGTGTGTCTGTGTCTGTGTCTCTTGTTCTGCGTCTGTGGCCAGGTGCCAGATGGGGCGCGCGCTGGGCGGGGGGAGGGTGAGCGTGTATGTACGTGTATGTATCGTCATCAGACAGCCCGTGACAGGGAGGGCGGAGGCATCGGTTGCACTCGAGGGCGGTAGAGGATTATAGCAGACAAGAAGCGATCTTAACACACACTGACATTGGCCCAGGGGGCGCCCAAAGTTATGAATGAACTGCTGCGACCGACATCGAATTTGCAGAAAAGCAATACGTGACCAGACGGACGGGACACACCACGGCTTGGTACTTCTTCAGGGGAGGAACAAGTACCTACCATGCGACAGAGATGAGCAGGGGTTCCCGATGGTCATGATGGAGGGGTGGGAGCATCAACCGCGGTGTACCCTTATATGCCACATATATATCGCAGACCCAGAAACCCGCTCGCTACCTACACAGTACCTGCCCACGAGGTCACCGTCTTTCGCAGCACCGTATGTGGCACGGTGTGCGGCGTCAACCTCGATGGGAGCATGGGCATGGATTATCGACAAGGGTAGCTCTGCTATTGAACACGGCTGTACGGATATGGCGCGCATGGGTCCTCCCAAGAATCCCAAGAAAAACGGCCAAGAGAGGCCCGCAGATGACGATATCGCGGCGTCGGGACCTGCCTAGGTGGTGCGTAGATAAGTACTATGTACTACGATGTAGTACAGTAGTCGAGGTCGAGGTCGAGTGAGGCATCCAATGTGGGCGTGGGGGGGTGGCAAGGCCGAGGTCACATTTGACTTCTCACTTCAGCTGCTCCGCCATCTTCAGCAGCCGGACATCAACGTCTGCCGTCGGATCCATCATCGCATACCTTCCATCATACACCTGCATCAGCCACTACACAAAAAGTACAAAGTATCTCGATGGAAAGAAACACCTCTATCTACGGCAGTACTTCGGGCGTGCGCATACAAAAAAGAACGGGGAGAAAAAAAGAGAAAAAAAGGAAATGCAAAAATTAAAAAATAAAAAAAAAATAAAGAAATAAAAAAAGAGCAGAGCATGCAAAACACCCATGAATGCCCATGAACAGGGATCCCTGTTAGTCGGACCCGGCGACACGGGCCACGGACCAGACCACATTGAAATCCCCCACCATCCTTCACATATCACATATCGATGCTGAACAGTCAGGACAGTGTATCGACAACACCAATATCAGACACAGTATTGCACATCATGTCGAGGTGACATTCAGCACTAGGAGATATCTATTTCGGAAAACACCCATCTCAGCCGGAGATTGGAGGGCAATCCGGCCGCCGGTTTCCTCTTTTGGCCGTATTTGATGCGAAGATTCCTCGTCCGGCGGCAAAATAAGGTGGCCACATCCTGCGATACATCATCGGATGCAGGCATTGCTCTCCACGCTCTGATCACGAGACGTCTTCGCAACTACCGAAGATGAGTGATGGTCTCTTCTTACCATGTACTAGCCTCTCGGTCACCCGCGCTTGTTAGACCGCCAAACGCTGGCCGGGGCCGGGGCCGGGGCCGGGGGCCTGGGTACCAGGCTACCTGGTATCTCCCTTCCTCCTCGGCGCTCCTCTCGGTCGCGAGTGGTCTTGATCATTCGGCATTTTACTCTGGTACTGTGCCGAACGAACAACATCCGCAGTCACTTGACGAGGGACGTTCCTGCCGTTACATCGCCAATCCGAATGTCTGGATGTCCCGACGAGGTGAAGCGATTGTGCATTGAGGGTTCACCCCTGGAACAGTGTGTCGTGTGGCGGTGCACCCTTTTTGCCACGGCCAAAGGTACCACAGTACACAGAGTTGGCACCACTAGCCAAACCTTGATATCCCAATGCGGTATTCGACTACTTTTCGGCCGATGGTACGGTAGCTATAGGGAAAGTGCCCAGCAACTTACAAACTGGATAGACAGGGTTGGTGATTGGTTCATAGCCGCACTGAGTGCGGTCCTGCTGTCTCACAGCGGTCTGTACGGCCATGGACTATTCGCTGTCCTTTCTCCACGACAAGGGAAAACTGTGTTGCTGGGACGAGCTTCCCATTCTAGTGGCCCTGGCAGTGCCTGGGTATGGTGCGACACTGACCACGTCGGAGTACCTGGCCTACACAACGTCGTCTTGGCCCCTTCCTTCTTAGCGTGCTCAGCGTCTTCAACCTCTCCGGTTGCCTCCTCGATTTGGCCCGCAGCGAGCAACAAGATGAGAAAGACAGGGGACCTGGACTCGCGTTGGAGCATTCCGGGACAATCTCAAAGTTTCGTGCGGTTTTGGTTGGGACCCAATCCGACAGCACGAGGACAGCTGACAATGGCCAATTGGAACCCACAAGGCATGACCTGACGGCGCTTTCTCTTGCCAAGTCTAGTAGGAGATGATGGTCGACTGCCAGCCAGCAGATAAAACCAAACCCGATTGTGAAACCTCATATCACAGTAAACATAACATATAACCAATGGCACCAGTATAGACGAGAGATGAGAAGGACCCCCCCTTTTTTATGGATCGAATGAACGCACGGGAGGCCTGTGGCTTAGCTTGCGTGGCTGGGTGGGTACCTTTTGCCACATGCCCATCACAAGGTGTGCTCGGCATATCAAAATGGGATTGCTTTATTACCCTTCCTCGCCGTGCGCAGCCTTTCGCGACGAAACACCAATCACTTTCCAGACCCGGAGGAGATTCGGCTTTTGCCTGCAGTTGCAGTTGCAGTTGCCACGATTGCCGCGTTGCCTTAAGGCGCCTTCGTGGCCACCATTTCGTCAAGGCTGTGAGACTCAAGGTTGCAGACCCTGCTCCTCGAGTCACGTCCTATGGCACTCATAGTAGGGACTCAGCACGGCGAGCTGGGCGATGTTTGGACAGGCTGACGGGCCGAAAGTCTGGCAACGGCCACTTGTGCGCACGGGCTTCGGCACGGGCCTGGGCCAGACAGTCCTTGGCGCGTCAAGGAACCCAACGGCGTCAGGAAACGGCAACGCCTGAACGCAGACTGGTATTGGAAGTACCGCGACGAAAAAATGGGCACTCTGCCCGCACCATCTTTACTCTCCTAGAATTAACGCGATTCCAACTTCTGCAACGAGATATTATGGATCAAATTCGCTGGTTTTATAGAGGGAATGAAGGTTGACAACTACAAAGGCAGTATAGAGCTTTGCAAAAGCTTCTTTTTTAACAATAAGAAAAGGAAAAATAACATATTCATATAGACGAAGGAGCTTGGTATGCATTTATATATCAGAATCATATTGTTCATTGTGATTTACTCGCATAGCTAGGCGTCACGGCCTGATGACTGGACGACCAGACTAATATTAGTAGACCCCAATTGATGGCGGTAATATTGTCTACCACGGCTCAGACAGCTTACGGTCCGGGCGACAGAAGATGGTTGTTATTCTTTGGCAAACACTGCGAGGATCAAACATACTAGTACGAGGATATTTGGCTCGGTCCTTTTCCCTTAGGTTGGTGGAGATGAGGTGCTATTTCTGCGACGAGACTACCAGGGCTCTCAACACCATGGTGATCTGCCGCGAACATTGGCCTCTGCGGATGGCTCTGTTACTCCCCTCCTGGAGCCCAGCCTGTGCCCTGAGGTCATCGTGTGCAGAGTCGGGAGTCATGTATACTCTACCCAAGTCAGGTGAGATGCTGTCGACCGACGGTTGTTGCTGGTCTGAAGCTTTCACGATGTCGTGCACGGCTATATGGGCCCCGGTCGGCTTCACATCATTGCTATCCGACGTGATCCGAGCTGGGGAGAGGCAGAGTTCGCGACGTCAAGTGACGTCACATTGCGTCTTCCCACACTCTCGTGGCTTGCACGTTGCATTCCGAGTGGGGGAGGTGAGGATCAAATGCAGAGAAGGCAAGCCGCCAAGCAAAAGTCCTTCTTCTTGTGGAGAGACACAGCGGAAATGGCCCAAATTCCCATTCCCATTGGCATCCCAGTGCCCATGGCATCTCCATCCCTCTCGGAGTGGGGTGGGATTGGTTCCCTGGGCGGCGCGCCTTCCCCTCCCCACCTTCTGCTTGCACTGTGCCACTCCACCGTGACAGTGCTCCTGTCCGGGAGACCGGAACCCCCCCTATTTTTATTTTTATCCCGGGATCGGACTCGGAGCTATGATGTCATCCCTCCAGCTTGTCAGAAAAACTCAAAACATCCCCACCCGCGACGACTTGACACGCTTATCCCTGTCCCAAGTGCTCTCGTCCTCCTCAGCATGTCTCACGGCGTGTGCCTCACGACTCGTCGCTGCAGTCCTGTCGCCACAATCCATATATATTTTTTTCGTATTTGTCTTTGGCCGGCCTCTGCTAAGCACGTCATGTCACGACGGCTCACTCATGGTACTGATGCGGCCGTCTTGTACAGAGTCTTCGCATCTTGTTGAAGAGATTTTACAGCCATTCATTGCCTCTGCCGTCGGAATCATCTTGCCGGCCACATGAGAGGGCCTTTGGCCTGACTCGTGGTGATGTTCACATGTGGAACTCGCATACCCCTCCTCAGGTCTGCCTCTCCGCTGCTTTGCGCCCCGGGCACGTCTGTGGGTTCGGTCTTCCATCAGCATGACGACACTGTGGAGTCGTAAGGCGAGGGTCTAGTGTGTACAAGGTCCGCCTCCTCCTGCAGCCCAATTCCCGAATTATCGGCTGCCAAAATTCATGGCCACCACAAATGAACATGCATAAATTGTAGTCATCTCCGCCTGCCATCCCGCTGATGGCATCTGAAGGAAATATTCAGTTGTCTGTCATGGCTAACAGTATTCTCCCGTCCAATGTCAATCTCAGTGAGGCAGTTAGGTGTCAATCATCGTACCACAGTACCAACAAGCAGAAGCATCGGCCCGTATTCCGATTGGATTTGCAACGTCCGGCCCGGTACGGAGTACCTAGTGTACATATCCCGGAGCCGAACCCGGAAAGCCGCGCATTTTCGTGAACGAACGGGGAAAATCTGAGGACGAAACCTTGTCGCCGGCAAGTTGCAGCAGCTTCTCGTGCCCCTCCCGCAAAGAGTGTGCTCGATAGCCGAGTAGGATAGGATCACCTGCTTTGTAGTGTACAGATGTAGTGTACAGACCATAGGCATCGCAATGGCTCGCCTGATACGGTAGTTGTTTTCCAAACCGAGGCTCTATTCCCGGAACTATTGCCGGCGTCTTCTTCTAGAAGCAATGGACGATGCCGATCAGTGAGGTCATCTTCAAAACACACGACGGCCACACGACGGAATCCGTCAGCCAAGGAGGGCCAAGGTCGCAGCCGCTGTCACGCTCTGACTAGCATATGCCACCGTGTGGAAGCAATAAGAAAGGTTCGCCTCAAAGTCGTCCTTCGGTTCGAATCTCGCGGAGCTGGATGACAAGACGATCACTTCTCTGAACAGCAGCATATGGGTCGTGGGATGTAGCATCCAACGTGCAGTGGACCCTGCATATACAGCATTCTGTCCGGGCCCTGCCAGCCTCGTACCCAAAGAGTCCGAACAATCCCCAGATCGTGCTTCTATTTTTTGGTTTCCCGAGTGATCGACCTCGTAAAACGGGACGGTGAAGGACGGGTCCCAGCCTGCCAACCTGCCAACCCAACCTTTCTTTGTTAGCCTTGGACCCTGAATATCTCAGACCCAAGCAGCTGTTCCTCCCCTTGCTCCCTTCCCCCTTGCTGCAGATTCATTAGCCGAGATGGCACAGCGGCAGGCACGGTTGCATGATAGACTTCAGGGGGTTTATTTTGCACACTCAGACACTCACTGCGCCCTTCTCCAGGTTTCCTCTCCACAGATTGCCACTGACATGTGTGCAAGACCTCGTGTTGGCATTTCCCGGCACGAGGGGTCTCACTTCCCCTTCGGCAATCGTCCCGCCCGGGGCCCCTCCGGAGCTATCTGCCACATTCCATCATCATCCTTTCTGTCACTGGCTGTGGAGGATTCGCAGTGCCAATCGTTTCCCTATTTTACCATCGCTGCGTTCTCGTAATTCCCATCGGTGTGTCCACTTTCCCATGCCCTTTGGTACCGCAAGTACCGGTGTGAACGGGGAGGTTCTGCTGGCATTTTGCATGGTTCGACGGACCATTGCTGAGAAATGCATGTCCCGAGGCCCCTGGTTCCGGTTTGTCGCCACAATGTTGCTATCTTTGTGATGGGGCTGTGTCAATTGTGTGCCATCCCTTGATGTATATACACTGTACCTAGGATCGACGTCTCGTGGTCGCGTGGTTTGGAGGATGATAGATACACCCTCAACGGATATCTTTCTTTGCTGCAGAAGTGTGCCGTCGAGGGGGCGCTGAGTCTGAGATGAGGAAGCTGCTGTTCCAAGTATTTTGAACGGGTTCGTGTCGCGCAAGACCCTAGATGTTGAGGCTCATTGCGACACCACAGAAGGAAGCGAGGCCTCGGAGAGGTTGGCGGCGCCTGTCTATGTGGTCAAGGCCGTGAATAGCCTGTAAGTCGAGGCTCGAGTTCGCAAGATTATTATAGGATCTTGTCGCAGAGTGTGCTCGTGGAGATAGTGACAGAGACGAGAGTATGGGGAAAGGGTAGGGTTCCATCGCAACGGCTTGAACGCGCAGAGATCTACTTATGCTTTGCACAATCCTATAATGGAAGATCCCATGCATGTGCCAACTGTCTTCCTTAGTACAAGCCTGCGGGTCATGCAAGTCTTGTTTCTATAACGGGACATGCTCTTTCAAGTCTGAGGTCGTAATGTATCATTCTAGGGACGAGATAGCCCTGAAGGTTCGACGACCTGATGGCGGGCAGTGAAATTGAGATGTTGAGGACGAGATGATCCGACACCATATATGATTAAGATACATGACTATGGTATTGAGTTTGACATAGGTAGTCTATGGTGTATAGCCATATCCAGCTAAGTATTTTATTACCTGGTCAACTATCTACGTTGTTTCAGTGTTGCCTCGGTGGTGGGCTTTGTCTCGGCTCACTTCTTGCCGCTGAGGAGGCGTGTTTTCTGAGAGGTTGTTCAAGTTTTGTTACCATTTAAAGTTCGGAAGTATCATCTCTCCCTATATACAACAGTGCAACAATATGAGTGTGCTACCCTCGGCCATCGTCAGATATTCGAAACCCAACCCAGTAACATCAGACACAATTTTCTTGAGCCTGGAAGGTCTAAACTAATCTGAAGAAGGCATTTTCCATGTAACTCTCGCCGATCTCCCTCTAATTTGCCCGAATAATTGATCTCTGAGTTTCCTTGGGGCCGACGAGACTACCTAGGTATGCACATTCCTACACAAGTCAGAGAAGAGTGAGTCCAACCACCTCGGAGAGCCGCACATGTATCGGAGCTTCCCGTTATTCACACGGACATCCTTCGTCACAATGTCATGAACAGGCTGTACAAATTCCCCGGAATCCTCCATTCAGCCCTCTCCCTCAATTACAATGCGAGCCGAGCAGTCGAGGTACATGTTGGTAATCACCGACTCTCATACTACACATTTCTTGCCTTCATTCATAGCCCGAAGAGCAAGGTATCAAGATGCCTCAAGCCTCACTAACAAGCCATATAACACGGCAGCAAAATCCTTGATGCAGCTAGCACCACCGGAGATCTAATAGGGGCAGAGGGATCAGCACCCTGTGTTTGAGTTCAGTATTTAGCTGTGGTTTTCGAGAGAGGATAAGCAGATATATCATTTATATTAGTTCCTACTAATAAAAGAGGTGATATATCATATGGGATTCCAGGGTGTAAAGTCCTACGTATCACATGTACCTGGGCGCTGCCCTAGGCTTGTTCCCGAATAAGCCAAATCCGTAATCGTAGATCAAAAGAGTCCTTGTTTCCCGAAGCTCTGAAACATTCTGATAGTCGCTGTTGTTATCATGTCAATAAATGCAACAGCAAGAGAAGGGAGAGATACAGCATACTACTATTAGAAGAAAAGCAAGTCGGAACTCTTCTCTGTTACACTTACTATATCTAGGCAGTTGTCGTTTTCAAGCTGTTAATATAGATACAAAAGCCGTAACAGTTTCCTTCATATCACAGAGGATGCCGAAAGCCTAGCACTTAAGATTATATAGTGCCGTTAATAGTAAGAGAGCCAAAAAATAGCTAAATCTTAGACTAGAGTAGATAGATGACATTAAGATTATAAGAGCTTTACAAGCTAGCTTATAATGCCATTAAAGTCTAGATATTATGAAAATAACTCTTACTATATCTAACCTTAAAATTTAGAAGCAACTAATTTAAACTTTTTAAATGTAACTATTCCTAAAAATACTAGTTACAGCTATATATTATGTTACTCTTATATAATATAACAACTATAGCATCTTAACACTCGTAATAACAAAGTAATAGTGGAGTATAGGCATTAAATATATCAGCCTTAATATAGTATATATTTTGATCTTTAAACGTTCTCTGCCAGCAAGATATCTATGCCTAGATAACTATAGTAGGCTTTCCACCTATATTTGTACGAGAATTTCAGCTTACCTAGGTACCTAAGGTAGTAGCTAAATGCAGTGTAACAGCCTGGTTAGACCCCTAGACGATTTAGCAGGGCAAAACTCCTCTTATCTTAACTTCTTCCTTGCTTTCCTTGACCGGGCAAACAAGCTTGAAGTAGGTACCTTGTTTAAGATATAATCACGACCGCATAATGTACTCCCGCGTTAAGACCGTCAACGCCGTATTAGACTTCTACGAACAGATCGCCCGCCGCCTATACCTCGACGGCAGCGCGCTTGTCCTACAACCTCCAACCGGTTGGGACTTTATCGTGAACGTGGACGGAAAGAATGAGACTGTCCTCTACCTGCTTTGTCAATCCATACGAGCGGCTTCTCGTCAACTACGAGACCATTCCAGCCATATATACTGACAACCAGGATAGACGTGGCGAGGATGTATACCCCCTCCCAGCCCACCGCGTGTACCTCATCCGCACTATCGACCACCGCGGCACGTCTTTGGTTCTCGATACTAACGAAGGCACCATCACCAAATCCTCTCACGCGGGGTTCTGCTGCCAGTTCGATCGACTGCTGTGTTTTGAATCATTATCAGTACGCCGAGGGCATTTGATATGTGTGCAGTGAGCCAAGTCAACGGGCAACTTACTCATATTTCCACAAGCAATCGCTAACGACCTTGTAGGTGCTCCTGTCGAAGCGCTTCGTCAAGGACGGCTCGTTGTCGATATCAGCGTCCTGGACGCGATAGTGATGGATGGTCCCATCATTCTCCATCCCAAAGTTGTCCGCCGATGCCAGCTGGTACAGCGGGTGGTGCGTCTCGGCGTCATCAAAAAAAGCGGGTGGCATGCCTCTCCTAAGTGCCCTTGCCCTTGCCCGAGGACGAGGAGGCCGCAGATGCGATCGAGGCGCGAAAGACCTTCCCGTCGTCTCCCATTGGCACGCGGACCTCGTGCATACGGCGAGGATCCTCGGCGCCGACAAATTACGAGTGTACTAGGAGCCCGTCCCTACGGAAGACGCGGGTCCGGAGGGACTATACCTTTGCGTTGACGGCGAGGGCCGAGATGACGAGGCCGAGCGAAGCGGGCACGCAGTCGGACTTGCCGAACTCGATGGAGCGGTCCTTTGAAACGCTGTAGATGGACGTGGCGAGGCCGAAAATTGGTTGCGCAAGTGGTGTCAGTAGCTGGTTCATAATTCTTAGGTCCGAGTCCCATCCTGATCGCTGGGCGCGACATTCAAGGAAGGCCTCCTAAAATGAGACCCGCCGGCAGATTTCGGGATGGCTTTGGAAGAGACAGAAAAAGATAGACTATCCAGATGCAGCCCAGGAAATGGAGCTCCAGACTACTGGAGCGATGGCGATGACGACCCAGCCGAAGGGCAGCTCAAGGATGGCGAGGTCGCTTGGCCCGCGGACACAAAGTTCATTTTAGTCTCCCCTTACCAGTGGTAGAGCCTTATGAACTTGCTCGGGGCATGTGTAACATACTTAACCTTTCGTCCTGGTTGTGAAGTGAATTGCCCGGAAGGGCGAGGCAGAGGGCAATGGCAGATGCAACCAGGAAGAGGCCTCTAGTATACTTCGTGATAACTAGTCTTGATCTTTAGTGTGGAACATTAATGTATAGTAAATCACGCTAGGGTTAGGATTTTACAGCTATATCTAGCCTATCTAGAGCTTATGCTCTTAGTTAGTTTCTCTTTTATTTACGCTTTACTATACTCTTTTCAGCGCTATATAACTAACTCTCTTACTTTGCTATCTATCGACTGCTTATTACCTATATATACCCTTATATAGTTCGTCTTAATTATAAGCCTAGCATATGTAACTTAGATCTTCCTCTATTATAGCACATATATTTAAAGGCGGTTATACTAGTCTTTAAACTTTATCTTATACTTTTAACCTTCTTTCTTTTACCTTTATTGCTTAGAACCTCCTACTATATCCGAACTATAAGAATTCTAATATTATAATATATATATATACCTTGCTATTATAGGTTATACTCCTTTAGTTCTATTATAAGTTTAAGGACTATTAGGATCTTCTAAACCTAGGTACTTCCATAGTAGGACGTAGGTAGTTCGGTGCGGGTTTGCCCCTCACGCCCCTCCAAAGACACTTGGGCCGCCTCCCAGACATCCCTGTCGGATGGCTTATCGCAGGCCGGTCAATGGCCCCTTCCCGTCCGATTGCGTATCTGGTCGGTGTGGGTGTTGCAGCGCAGCCTCACCAGCGTCTCCGACGACCGAACAGCAACAGCGTCGCAAATCTGGACTGCGTTCATGGAGAAGGGTCTTCCTGCAACAGCGTCGCCATCACCAACACCGCCTTTCCCTCCTGTCGCAGACCTGGTATACCTATTGGTTTTCCCTCCCGCCTAACGCCACCATCATCATCCTCATCATCGTCGTCGTCATCATTTTCATCTTCATCTCGCTTGCTGTTTCGGAGCAAAGACATTCCAGGCCCGCGACATCGTCTCGCCTCATCTCGTCTTGCCCCTTTAACCGCCTCGTCCTGGCTGTCTTGCCCACCGTCGCCACTTCTCTTTCCCCTCTGGAACTGCAGTCATCACCAAAGACTGGATAAACAAGCATCGTACTGCGTCTTTCCCACCCGGGCACTCGAGCCCCCCGGCCTTTGTCACCACCATGTCATCAACCTCGACACCGCCCCCGACCATACAAGCCCCGGAGGAGAACCATAGCGACAGCTCCAAGTTGCGCATCTTCATCGGCATCCTCAAGAAGTCCGTCAACACCTCCGCTTTCTGCCCGCCCATGTGTTGGCTGACTTTTTGCTCAGGTTCGTTGGCGTGGCTGATCTCGCCTCCGTCCGCTTCTCTCTGCCCTCCCAGCTCCTCGAGCCCACCCCCAATCTCGAATACTGGAACTATCTCGACGCCCCCAATGCCTTCATAGCCATCGGTACCTCCGACGACCCCGTTGACCGCATGTTGGAAGTCTTGCGCTTCTGGTTTACAAAGGACTTGAAATACGCCAAGGGCAAGCCTTGCAAGCCCTACAACTCTTGCCTGGGCGAATTTTTCAGGGTACGCCAGACTGATTCCGCCGAGCCTTCCTTCCAAACCACGGTAGGATGGGCCCGCTGACACTTCTTCTCGCAGTGCAATTGGGAAACCGAAGACAATGCGCCGAGGATCACCACAAAAGAACTTGCCGCCGCCGGAAGTGTGCCCGGTAGTAGTGCCTCCAGCGTCAAATCCGCAAAGCAGCCCATACCCTCGGGACTTGGTTCGGGTGGCTCAAGAGGTGCCTCTACCGTCTCTGTTCCGCAGACCGGCAACAACCTAGCTGCCCCGGTTCGCATATCCTATCTGACCGAGCAGACCTCCCATCACCCTCCCGTGAGCGCCTTCTGGGTCGACTGTCCCCAGAAGGGCATCTACGCCCGAGGCTTCGACCAGCTCAGCGCAAAGTTCACCGGTACCTCTATTAAGGTGAGCCCTGGAGAGCACAACCTGGGCATCTTCATTACCTTGGAAAAGAGGAACAACGAAACCTACCAGCTGAAGCACCCTGCCGCACACTTGGGCGGAATTTTCCGCGGATCGCTCAGCGTCACCGTCGGGGATGCCGCCTACATCACCTGCCCCGACACCAAATTGAAGGCAATCCTTAATTACTTCGACGAGGGCTGGCTGAGGGGTTCCACGAACAAGATGGAAGGTATCGTTTTCAGATACGACCCCGAAAATGATAACAAGGTCAAGATCAAGGACGTCCCCGAGGAGGACATCGTGGTGAGACTAGGTGGCGCCTGGAAGGACAAGGTCCAGTTCACCATGGGCTCCAAGCCATTTGTGAGTTCTCGGGCCCTTCCGCATGGTACTATTTGTCTCCGGATTTCCTGTCACTAACAGTCCATTTCAGGATTCCCACCCACCAGAAGCTCGCACTACCATCATCGACATTGGCCCTCTGAGCGTGGCTCCCAAGTCTCTCCCGCCTTTGGAAAAACAGCTGGACCACGAATCGCTGAAACTCTGGCACGGAGTTACCCAGGCCATCACCTCCAAGCAATTTTCCAAGGCCACCTCTCTCAAGCAGGATCTCGAAGAAGCACAGCGGGAAAAGGCTAGAGAGAGGGAAAAGGCAGGAATCGAGTTCAAACCCGTCTACTTTGAGCAGGTCACTGGCAATGGCGGAAGGCCAGACTTGACCGAAAAGGGCCGGGAAGTCCTGAGAAGAGCGCAGCAGAATGATTGGAGTATGGACGGAATTTTTCCTTGAACAGAATGCACGACTTGACGAGTTTAGAGACTTGATGGTTTTCGCCCGAGAAACGGGCCTTTGTGTGGCTTTTTGGGTATCTGCCATTCGGTGCAAGGCGACAACAACCCGCCAACCCACTCTGTTCTGTTCGGCTTGCATAGCTCTGGTTGGGGGTGGGCGTTTTCTCATTTACAAAGACAAGCCTTCATTTTGGTCGTGTCACCAACCTCTGCTGGATATTGCAGGAACGGTCTATATATATATATATACAGGTACACATACATCCGCACGCACGCACACCCAGACACCATTCAGGCGGACGTTCCGGTTAGACGCTAGGCTGCATTATGGCGCAAACGAGGCTCAGCCTGCAATCATATACCTACTAGGGGTAATTTTCCAGTGCCCATGTGAAAGTGATTGAACGAGGCACGATGAATGAGCAAACCTTACCTCTTGATTTGGATCGGGACTTCGCGTCTGTTGAGTGTTTCTCGGCGACGACTTGGCACTGTGAGCGATATTGTAGTGTGAGCAGCTACACTTCCACCACGTTCGGAAGCATTATTTTGCAACGACACAAATCTTAAATTGACGCAGGAATGGAGTTAATACAGGCGAGCCTCCTCTTCTCCCTTGAATGATGAAATTAAACCTGGTGAAAAAGACACAAATTACATATCCCGTCGTTCCGTTGCCTTGACGGGTTGAGTGTTGCTCAAAATGATGGACGGGTAGGCATAGATCTAAGTGACTTCCAGTTGATGCTCAAACCAAAATGCTCCATCGACTTTTGGAAGGCCATCCACGAAAGGTAATTCTTTTTTTTGGATGTAGCAATTCGGATTCTCGGGCAAACATGCTGCGCAATTCTACCAAGCAAACACCGCCATCATCATGACCACGAACCCGGCCACGCCGCCACGGGCAATGGTGTGCGCCGAGCCCGCGGTGACGTACCTCGGGTTCGCGAAAGGCGGGCCATACGGCGTGTTTCCTGTGGGCGCCGTGACGGGCGTCGACGTGATGACGGACTCGGAGGCGCCGGCATCACTGCTACTCGTGTGTCTGGTGGACGTGGCGGCCGCCGGGTAGCTGCCTAGGGAGTAGCTGCCCAGGGAGATGGTCTCGATGTCGGTCAGCGTCAGCGCCGCTGTCGAGGTCTCGGTGCCGGTGGAGGAGGGTGCGCAGCCATAGCAGTCACCGCCTGGTTCATGGCCTGGCACGGATGTCTTGATGACAGCACGCTCGCAGGTGGCGCACTTTTTCACGGCGAGGGTTGGCTCGGGTTCGGGCTTCTTGGTGTTGGAGGTCTGTGAGCGAGCGAGGTCAGCAAGGTAGGCGTGGGAGATGAAAGTTTTTTTCTTGGGGGGGGGGGCGGACGTACGACTGTGACGGTGACTAGATCTGTTCCGGTGGGCTGGCCAAAGGCGCAGATGTAGCAGGGGGCGCTGGGCATCGAGGTTGCGCAGATGGAGCGTGTCATGATCTCATACGTCTCGGTCGATGTGGTTGTGGCTATGTCCCTCTATTAGCACGCTGTATGACATTAGAACTCGCAGTGTCGCTCACTAGTCTGCCCATCGGGGCATATTTCAACCTCGTCAACCATGATGATAACCTCTACACCAACCCATTTGTCACAGCCATCATCAGTCGGGAGACTGGCGGGAGCAGATGAGCTCGAGTCTCCATGCGGGAATGAAGCTGGATAGCTATATCCACCATATCCGCCAGGGTTGGGATTCAATTTGGTGCTGGAAGATCTCGTGCTCGTCGAAAATGTGCTCGTGGGGAGAAGACCCTCAGAGCCCGTCTCTAGCGACGTCGAGGAATATACTGTGGCAGCCGATGGGGTCGACTCTCCGCTACCCGGAGCTGAGCTGGACGAAGACCCAGGGCCAGCGGAGGACGACAAATAGCCTGCAGTCGTATTGCTAGACCCAGAGGGCTCCGAGCTGCTTGATGGATAGCCAGGAGTGTTAGACGGTGGACCTCCCGAGATGGACGGTGATCCCGTCGTCGGTGTTGAGCTGCCATCGCTGCCGGTGACAGGGGAGATTGAGGAGACTCCGCTCGTCGTGGGCAAGTCTGGTGGCCCCGCCGAGCTGCTGGGAGGCTCCCCGGCTGGGTATGATAACGACGATTCTGGGGCTGCTGACGATGATTCGGTGTCTGGTGGTCCATAGGGAGTCGGGGTCAGCGGGCTCGACGAAGTGGCCGCTGACGAAGATGACAACTCCGATGCTGTACCGGATGCTCCTCCGTTGGATGATGGAGAAGATGACAAAGGCGTCTGTTTCCTACATTAGACTTGACATGGTTTTTTGAAAGAAAGAGCGGCTTTCCATTATTACTTACAGCGGATGAGCTTGATGCCGCCGGGCTGCTAGATGAGACCAAATTTGAGGCACTGGCGGGCTCAGTCGAGGCGCCGTGACCGCTCGTGATGATCTCACCAGCAGAACTTGATGATGGCGAAGCACCAGTTGACGATGACGCCGGCGCCGAAAAACTCAAGGCCGTACTTGAAGCCGAAGACGACCTAGCGGCAGAAACTGAGGATCCTGGAGAGGAAGCGGGATAGCTATTGCTAGTCGTCTGCTCAGCGTTGCTGCTATGTCCGGGTGTGGAAGATATGGAGCTTGGTTCGCCGGAACTGGACAGAGATGCATCGCTGGAGGACGAACTAGGGACTAAGCTGCTCAGCGAGCTCCATGACAGGCCAGAGGAGAGTGTAACTGACGCCAAGGGCTCAGTCACGGACAAGGATCCAGGAAACGACAGTGAGGCAGATGGTAACCCTGACCCCGGAAGAGTGCTCGATGTGCCGTTACTAGACCAGGATGCCGGAAGACTGCTGCTGCTCGGGGGAGACGTGGTGCCGCTGGCAGCACTAGAGCTAGGCTTACCAGTGCTGGACAGCGGAGATGACTCGGGAGAAACGCTGGTGGCGGATGAGTGGAGGTCTTCAGATGGCGATGCCAAGCCAGTGCTTGAGCTTGGAGGCGACCGAGTGATGGAGGAGAAAGGAAGGGACGTCAAAACGAACGAGGAGACAGATGAGGGGCCGTCTGTTGGCAGGCTTGACGGGCTCTCGACCGATAGGGACGATGATCCACTGGGGCCGGAGGACGCAGGTGGGCTACCAACAAGATAGGAGACGCTGGTCGATGGTTCAACCGAAGATGTACTTCCAATAACTAGTGAGGACGAGGCCACAGAGCTTGACGCAGCCGGACTACTCGGACTAGAAGGCAGAGACGACAGCAGAAGGGACGATGAGAGGCTCGAGGTATCAGGCGCAGAACCTGATGGCAGAACCGAGCCGCTCGTCGGGTTGGGCCATCCCCAGCTGGTCGGGCCTGTCACACTGGACGGGGAGGGTGAAAGATTGCCGGGGCCAGTGATTGTTGCCAATTCGCTAGAAGTCGGCGCGCTGGATGATGGAAGGGTAATGGTCGTGACTTCGGTGGTTGTGAGATCCGTGATCTGCGTCGTCGATTCGTTGGTAGCGATCGTGGTGGCATAGCTGCTGGTGAATGTGGTCGGCAGGCGAGTCGTCAGAGCACCACTGCCCGATTTTGAGGTAGAGACAGGGGCTGATATCGTCGACGATGAAGCCGCGTTCGATTCGGTCCTGCTTGATGAGAGCCCAGACGCCCCGGTGCCCGAGGAAACAGAGCTTGATGGGGGTGTTTCATACGAAGTGGAATTCCATGAAGGGACGCTTGAAGGCAAGCTCGAAGATGGCAAGCCTGAGAAAGGAAGCCCCGAAGACGGCACACCTGAAGACGGTTTCCCTGCCGCTGAAGCGCTCAACGACGATACTGGTCCAGTCGTCAAATGGATGGACGGAGAAGAGTTTAGCGGAAGAGCTCCCGACGACGTAGAATTCCAGAGACTGCCTGAAGATGGCGTGCCCGAGAATGGCAGGCTCGAGGACGGAAGACCAGAAGAGGGGATACCGGAAGACGGTGCTCCCAAGGACGCCGGGCTTGTCTCAGGTGCGCTGACGCTTGACAAAGGTGGTGCGGATGATGCAGTGCCCGGTGGAGAAGAGCTCGAGAAAATACTTTCCGAGAAGGAGCTCCAGGATGTGCCGCTTGAAGATGGCAGGCCTAACGATGGGAGACCTGAGGATATCGCACTCGAGGGCGCTAGCTCCGAAGATGATAGTCCTGAGGACACTGGTCCAGTGGTCAGAGGGATTGATGCAGAGGAACTCGGCGTAAGACCATCTGACGCTGAGGCGTTCCATGATGAGCCGCTTGAAGACAGCAGGCTTGAAGACGGAATGCTTGAGGATGACGATTTAGTATGCTTTGAGTACGACGAGGACGATACAGAAAGCGGCGATGATGAATGTGGAGGGTAAGTTCTTGTGGTGACCCCTGTAGTTGTCAGGTCCGTGATCTGTGACGTAGAAAAGTTGGTTGCGATGACAGTCGTGTAACTTCTTGTAATCGTGGTCGAGGCAGTAGGAAACTCATTGGAACTTGACGAGCCGGTATCGGCGCTCGAAGGAGGCAGTCCCGTAGACGGAACTGCCGACGATGTAGACAAGGATCCTCCTCCAGGAGCAGTGCTGAAGTTCGCGGGCAGTGAAATAGGGCTGGCACTAGTGGTGGCCTCAGATGGTTCACTGCTCGACGACGAAGGCGGGGACCCTGAAGAGGAGGCTCCGGGTGGAGCCGGCCACGACGAGGGCCATGAACCGCTGGACCAGGGCCAAGGACCAGGCCACGTTGTGTTGAATGGAGTTGGCCACCCACTTGACGGAGCCGCAGTCAAGCTCGTGACCGGTGCGGATGCACTCGAGCTTTCCACCGGTGAAGGGGGCACGCTTGAGGGAGACTCGGATAAAGAAGCACTGGACGGTCCGATGGAGGGGCCAGGGCCGGAGGCGGATGGGGTTGGGATAGAGCTCAAGTTCCCTGGTGGCAAAACAGACGGCCCTGTGGCCAGTGGGATGGAACTCGACCCTGGCGCAGAAGATGAGGGCTTTATCTCAGCGCTACTTGATCCCACAGGCGAGGAAAAGTTCGCTCCTGGTGAGGATGAGCTTGGTGGAGTCGGAGGACCGGTGGACAGAGATGGCCCAGGCCAGGTGGTAGGGGTTCCGCTGACATGTAGTCAGCACGATACCAATTATTTAATGGCTATCCTCCTCACTTACCTTGGGCCCTCAGAGATTGGGAATGAGACGGATGACGATCCAGCAGTTTCGTTAGGTACCGGCGTACTGCTTCCAAGAATGGTGGACGACAAGTTGCCGGGCGATGTACTAGCAGATTCCGTAGGAGCACTGATAAGTCAGTCCATAATCTCCAGCCCTCTTATATTGCCGCGGTCCATTTGTGGACAGAAACCCTTTCAGATTTTCCTTCACATACCTGGAGTTTGTGTATAGCGCGGACGACGGCGCCGAGCTCCCAGAAGGAATAGTGGCATTCACAATTGGATAGGTACTTTCCGCTGCCGTAGATGATGCACTGGGTCTTGTTAAAAAATTAGGCGCAGGTGAACCCGTAGTACCGGGGCTATCCTCAAGGTTAGTCATGCAAGAGTAGTTTTTGAGGACCCGAACAAACATGCCTGGAGGCGGCCGGGGACGAAGGCGGCGGTGCAGATGAGGCACCGGTGGACTCTAGAGTTGGGCTAAAGTATAGTCAGAAGTCTATAACGGACAAATAGGCTGGAGTTCGTACCTCGAGCCGGCTGGAGCAGATGATGTTGCCGCAGGAGACGTGCTGGTTTAGTTCTTAGTGCGGGTCGACAGTCAGCGACATAAGCTTGAGGTCTTACCTTGAGTTTCCGGGAGCAAAGGAGGAAGGCAAAACCGACGAAACGTTCGCGCTCCAGATCGGCGTGGTGGTTGGTGGAGTCGCACTGGAGGAAATGATTAGTCTCTTCACCAGACGTATATAAGAAGTCTCACTGACCTCGAGCTGGCAGAAGCCGTGGAAGTAGAGCCCGTCGAGACCGTAGGTCCGACGCTGCACCTGTGTCAAATTTGTACCGCAGAACTTCAGAGACTGGAGAGCATTGCTTACCTTTCGGTAGTTGCGCCAGTAGAGGACGCCGCACTTGTTTCGTTAGAAGCAGGTGGAGAAGATTCAGGGTATGGTGATGAAGATGACAAATGGGTGGTCGCGACAGGTGCCGAGCTACGAAACTGTGAGCGACATTTAACATGTCATAGTCTCGTTAAATACGCACCTTGAATTTGTAAAGACCGGTGGCGGCGAAGTCGAAGACGAAGAGGCAACGCTGATGAGGAAAGTCAGTCACCTGGGCTTAAAGGGCGGTCGGGGACGCGTGCTCACCTCGAGTTGGAGATTGGATATGGAGTAGACGGTGCAACCGAGCTTCTCAGTGTTTAGCCCAACATCCAATCTTTGGTGTCACACCAGAAGAGAGTCTGCTTACCTTGAGTTCGGCGGCCAACTGGTAGGCCAGCTTGTCGGCCACGTTAAGGGTGTCGAGCTTACGCGGTCAGTGCCCTCCTTGGCTCTGTACGCACACCATACCTCAGTACTGACTTACCTCTTGTTGCTGTAGAGGGAAGACGTAGTAGGTAAAGGCAACGAAGAGCTGTAACAGATTAGCGACCGATTATTTTACACTTCTACCGGGTCTTTTGATGTTCCCCCTCGATTGAGCACCACGTACCTGGAATTTGTCGCCGTAGTGGTTGGCATGGACGACGTAGAGCTACTGGTAACATTCCGGCAGATACCTGGGGAGACTGAACCGCTAAGACACTTGCAGGAGGAAGAGCACTCGCTCTCTGGTGTCCCGTTCAGAGGCCCGTCGTCGCATTCCTCTTCCAGGCTCGGATCCCAGACGCCGTCACCACAACCAGCCGGGGTGGCCCCCTTCACGATGATATAGGGGATGCCACTGGTTCCGTCGGCGAAATCCTTGAGACCAGTTCCGGTGGCACCCTCGGCGATGGCAAGCGGCTCGAAACCATAAAGACCGGTGGTTGGGTAGTCGGTAAAGACTTCGTGGACACTGCAGGACCAGTCGCTGAGAGCGGCGTCATCGAGCATCCCGAGGGCAGATGAGTTGGCAACCAGGTGGGCATCATTGTAACAAGCTAGTTGCCCTCGAACATCGATAGTACCAAATTCAGAAAGTGAGTCAACAGTAGCCGAGTCGACCGAGTCGTAGTAGCAAGACAAAGCAAAGTACAGTCCAGTACCGTTGCCAGATGCAGCGAACTGGACGCCATCGTCCATGAGCGTGATAGCTCCATCCCTGCTCGATGAGTGGAAACCAGGGTCGGTGCCGATGAGAATGATGTTGCCCAGAACAGCAGGGCTCCATGCCGTTTTCGTCGCATCCAAGAAGGCAATGTCATCAACAGAACCACAGTCTGGATCCGGAATGATAATGGCCTTGTATTTCGCAAAATCCGCGGTGGTATAGCTGTTCCATTCCTCGGGAGAGGCGACGTGAGCTACAGGCATCAGTTGATCAGCGGCGCATACCCAGAGAGCAGGCTAGAAGTCACTGTACCTGTATAACCTAATACATCCGTTGCCTGGGTATATTCCTGATAGGTCATATTATTATAGAAGAGAAGGTCTTCAGCCATGGCCAAGGTAGCCAGACCGGTCGAAACCAGTCCGGCGAGTTGGCCAACTCCCATGACCGCTGCTGAGAAGCGCAACAAGCGAAGAACGAATGACAGAGGAATCCGGTAGGTAAGGCTAAGAAAAGAGACGATTGATAGGAAGGAGAGACACAAGTTATATGATATCCAAAGCCATCACGAAGGTTGAGGTGGAGGTGTACCGACGACCAGGCCTACTTTATATAGCAGCGAGAGAGCACGTCAAGACTGATCGTCATGGTCCATATCTCGGGCATCACGAGCCTTGTTTCCGAGGTCACTATGCCAAGCACCGGGGCCTGTGGGTAAAGAACTGCCTGGGGGCGTCGAGAAGAACCCGCCAAGAACGGCGAGGACTCAGGTTTTGATTGCAGGTAATCAAGTTGACGGGAGACAAGAGTCATACCAGGTGAATCAACATGGCGAGGCCGTTATAGACGAGAGAAGACTGATCTCATGTGATCATCTTGGAATGCGAAGGCTGCAGGAATGGGAGTTTGGGCTGTGTGGTCTTGATGGTACAGAACTGATTGAATGGCATAACCGCGATGCCATGCTGTCCATCCCATACAGGTCCATACAAAGGAGCCACTGGTCACGGTACCAACCAGAAAAGCCGGGGTTGTGGGACGTCGACATACGGGAGACCAGTGGGTGGCAATAGCCGACAAGGCAACGCAGGTATGGACGGAAGCTGGCGAAGCAAACAGGTTGTGAGCAGACCAGGGTGCGAGCCCGGTGACAATGCTGGATACGGAACATGCCGACGATGCAGGCATACGGTAGATGGAAAGATGCAAATGATAGCTGTCAAAATGACGAGGCAGGTGGCACGGCGTGCCAGCCATGAGGTGGGCACATGCAGGTAAAAGGGACAGATGTGTAGGAATAGTCGCACAGAGCGAACGGCGAAATTGAAGTTCAAGACAAGAGAGTGTGGTCTGTCCGACGACAGGATGTGGAGAGAGATGTCCAGATCCCAGCCACAGACGTTGTGAGTGCTCATGTTTGAGGCAGAGGCGAGCCGTTACAGATGGCGCAATGACAACGATGATGCGAACAGACAAGCAGCGTTGAGACCATCTGGGCTATTCCTTCGAGTCGCGGCTCGTCTCGTACAGTACCTGCACTACAGTACCTGCACATGTCTCAGCACACCATATATGAGGTTGGAGAAGACAGGCAAGTAAAGTTGACGTCAAGATGGAGGAGGGTGCATTCAAGGTTGGGGAATACGTTGGCCGAGATGTAATACAGCGTATCTGGAGTGCGAGACACGCCACCCCTAATGGTGCTGCTGCAAAGGCTCGAGGTTTGGAAGCTCGTATCCGATGGAACAAGTTGACCATAGTCTGTATCGGAAGTTAGCGCTGATGCCTGGTTGCAAGCGGGATTGAGGATGTATCAGTCTTGTCTTGCGGCCATATCGATTGCTGCATTTCGAGATGTTTCGAGATGGAAGCATCCTCGTGACAAAGGCAGCCAACAGCCATGGTGTTGTTGGATGGGCGGCCTTGCTGATGGCTCAACCAGCAGAATATGACACAACAGTAGGTGCCGCGCACTTGGACCCAGAGAGGGACAATGTGTGGTGTCCTTTTGTGTAAGCAATGGCTCCAAAACGATGCTGAGGGGGTGTGTATGGGCGACAGCAGGTGCCAAAGAGATGGGGAAAATGTGTGTTTATCGTATGCTCGCATGAAAGGCATATGCCGATGGTGTGCCAGATGGACTGCTTGAGTCAGGGAGACCCGACACGGTGGGAGGTCAGTCAGACGCATATGAAATCTAAGCAACTACGTGATGCACGCAAGCCGTCGAAGAGGTTTGGATGAGCAGGTGAGGTCGGTCGGTCGTCGGGACGGAATCGGCGAGACTCGGCCGAGAAAGCCACTGCCTATGTGATTGGACGAGCCCAGAATAGAAGCGGATCCTGCCGAGGCTGTTGCTTCCTTCAGCCCTACGGCATGGCAGTTCATGGCAGTTCGTGGCCAGGCATCACAACGACCACATCCTTTCGTCATGCAGTGTGGAAAGCCTACTATGGCTTACATAGTACACATGGCCTGACTTCATGCGTCTCCGATCACGAGGATAGCGCCGGCCGGTACCCAACATGCTTTCTCTCGCAAACAGCCTCCGTCCTTATCGACACATGCAGTCCAGCCGCAACCCGCAAACTCGCAAGGCTGCCAGCTCACCACCACTTGACATCTTGGTATGAGAATGAGGCCACACCTGACTCCCTCGGGACAACTCTGAGCGAGCCTCGCTTCGATCAGTCGTGCGAGACACCAACGAGTCTGTATGTTGTTCTGGGCCAGGTAGCCTATGACACGAGGTTCAGCCTCAAGCGGTCCGGCCCGGGATTTCACCACGTCACCGCTTTTCTGTCCAACTCTGCCGCAAGAGACGCTGTTTTCGACTATCTCCACCAGCTGACACCAGCGATGTATTCGGTCTTCTGATCAATATGTCGCGCCTCTCCGTCCTTATGCTCTGTGCCGCCCACTAGAAGGGCTCCGCGTTCAACCTATATGCTAGTTATAACTCGGAATGCATTAATACCCTCATTGGGACTAGGACTGTTTTGATGGCTGCGCCGTTAAGTGCTGCTTACTCGGCCCCAATATGTTCTATTCTAATAGACTCCATCGACAAAGGCTAATCACGTTAACTTGAAAGATCTGCGGCGCCGTCCAACTCGGTCTTTGTGTCATCGCAGACGTTCAAGGCGACCATTGGCTTTCTTGCTGTATCGGTGTTGTTGTCTTGGAAAGCATACAGGTCGCGACTCGTTTGGTTTACTGCAACTCTCGTGCACACCACAGGGAAAGACGGATGCGACGGCTCATGGGATGACGAAATTGTTCACCAGCCCAATTTTGTATCCATGACGTTCTTCAAGGGGGGGGGGGGCACACTTTTATCTCCCTGTCGGGTATTCTCCTATGAACAGGCCAAATACAGCAACATTATATTTGCTTTCGTTGCTACACTGAAGCGGCTACGCGAGCTCTCTTGAGAAGAGGCCATGAGATACTGACAAGTGTTTCAATCATTACAGCCATGGCTGAGACTTGCATCAGCAACCAGAGTCGTTCTTTTTCGTGAACACTGGGTGACGCCCCTTTGTCGAGAAGATTGTATACCCAACCTCGAACCCAAAGGCCTCGCCGTACCCGCTTCAGTCTGGCCGGGTATGGACGACCACAGGCCTCAAGGTTTCTACCAGAATCCCCATTCCCGGGGATATGACCAATAGGAGAATCGACTAGATCGCGACTGCACCGCCGCCATCATCCACTCTCTACCCGTGCTCCATATCGTCATAAACCACAGCTTCGGACGCATACCTCCTCGGATGCGGTCTCGGCGCCATGGGCGTGGGCATCGTGCCTGCGCAACCAGGAGGTATGTCTGCTATCCTGTTCAGTGCGATCAAGGCTACGCTGCCGGTGCTGGCGCTTTTGTTGACATCAAAGGAGAAACTATTGTTCCCCCGAGTCTATTTAGATAAAGTTTTAGACGTATTATTAAAAGATACTATTAGAGGACTAGTAGTCGAGTACAAGAAGATTGAGGGTCGGTCGCACGGCATCTATGCAACAGAATCCAGGGAAGAGATAGTTGAGTGTGCCACTTTCGTGGAGAAGTGTATTCAGTGACAGATTTCTGACAGGTCCCAACGGCTGCAGTAGTTACGGTCCACAACCAGAGGTACGTATACGCAGCAGGCCCGCAAGTTGATGGCCTGGTGAGCTTGGCTGACTTGTTGCGAGGAGCTCTGAGCGGGAGGTTGAGTACTCCACCACGTGTCTCACAACCAGAGAAGCAGACCCTGTGATGATATCAAAGCATGGTTTCCGAACTCGCAGGTGTGAGACACACAAGCCCGAACTGTCCCGAGGATGGTGTCCCAAGGTTGGTGTTGCATTTGCTGTCCAGCGAATTGGCGCTGTCATGTTCGTAGTTCGTGCAACAGTGATCGTCACTACTGATGTGGCCGTGAACGGAGAAGCCTAAAAAACTCTCACATGTCAATCCCTGACGATGACAGGGTTGGTGAATATAAGAGACTCTTCCCCGCTCTCACACTACCTTTCACCACCTTCATCCTTCAAATTGTGGAAGACTGAGGTTTCCCAACAATCCTCAAAGGACAGAGATACAGATCAAGGTGAATCAACCGAGCCCTTGCTTGTCAAACTTGATTGCGGCCCAAAGTATCCCTCCTCGCGAAGCTCTGGAACAGAGTCTGCTAACACTCGTCAGACGAATATCCACGATTAGGTACTACAGGCCTTTCGCCCAGCCAGCTATGAAGCCTTTCGATGGTAATGCCATTCAATATGATGGCTCTCCAGGTAAATTTCAAAGAGCTATGAGCCGGTGCCAATCTTCCCGGGTTGTCGTCGTATTCCCTCACACTCAGGTGGAAGGTGTGCAGCGGCAGCACGAGGTTGAGCGGCTGAGATTACACGGCCTTTTTGGAACTTGATCTGGATAATACCAGCGGAAGGATCATGCTCTTCCCCTCCCCTGCCCGTCATCATATAGTAAGACTGAATTCCGGCAGACACGAAATGGCTCCCTCCGCCATCACCAGCTCTCCCGAGCTCAAGGCTTCCCAGCTGGCCGTGAAGACGGCATGCAGCGCTACTACTGACAGCAATGCCATCGATGCCATGCTCGGCCAGTGGGACTCGTTCAACTTCTTGCCCATCCGCGAGAGCCAGGTCTCCCGCGCGATGACGCGCCGCTACTTCGCTGATCTGGATACTTACGCGGAGTCCGACATCGTTATTGTCGGTGCCGGCTCCTGCGGTCTTAGCGCCGCGTATACCCTCGGCAAGATGCGCTCAGACCTCAAGATCGCTATCATCGAGTCCGGCGTGGCGCCCGGTGGTGGTGCTTGGCTGGGTGGCCAGCTCTTCTCGGCCATGGTCATGCGCAAGCCGGCCGACGCTTTCTTGACCGAGATCAATGTGCCCTTTGAGGATGAGGGCAACTTCGTCGTCGTCAAGCACGCGGCGCTATTCACGTCGACGATCCTATCCAAGGTGCTGCAGATGCCCAACATCAAGCTGTTCAACGCCACCGCTGTCGAGGACTTGATCACCCGCCGTGAGGCCGACGGATCTGCTGATGTGCGTATTGCGGGGGTGGTCACGAACTGGACGCTGGTATCGATGCATCACGATGATCAGTCGTGCATGGATCCTAACACCATCAATGCCCCTGTGACCATCTCGACTACCGGTCACGACGGACCATTCGGGGCGTTCTCTGTCAAGCGCCTTGTCAGCATGAAGCAGCTAGAGCAGCTTGGTGGCATGCGTGGTCTGGATATGAAGACGGCCGAGGATGCCATCGTGAAGGGTACTCGGGAGATCGTTCCGGGTCTAATTGTGGGTGGAATGGAACTTTCTGAGATTGACGGCGCCAACCGCATGGGTGAGTCTTTCACTGATTATAGATTCTACAAGCAGCGGCTGGCTAACCTACTTAGGCCCAACTTTCGGCGCCATGGCTCTTAGCGGTGTCAAGGCCGCCGAGGAGGCACTCCGTGTGTTCGACCTTAGGAAAGCTCAGAACGAGAAGTAATGCGACGACTTGCACAGGATTGAACACTGGCATATGTCAACGCGAGATCGTCACCCATTCCTGCAACAACCAGAATAAGCTTAGGACCATTTCGCTGGTCTCGATATAGTCTTTCCCAGTGCCATTCAGTTGTGCGTGTTGAACTCAACGTGAGCATGTTGTGTAAGCGATATTTTGGGACCACGACGTGCTTGGGCTCGTGTGATTCGCACGCTCTGCGACAGGCGGAGTTTTGCTTCCCTTGATTGATATCGATGTACTGCTGCCTATGGACGTCGATCATGAACGCTTCGATGTGTCGATCCTCTCGATGCAGTCGCCCCCTATTCTCGCGATTTCGGCGATGATACCTTCCCTGTTGGCTTCGACCAACCCCTCGCCCTCATCGTCCAGCTCTGGACCAACAGGTCGGAACGAGCACGGCAGGTTCACCCTGAAAGTGCGGCGTTGGAATTGAGGATTCCAAATGCCTGCTATGGTTGCATCATCTGGCGCGCCATGGAAGAGCAGCAGAGGCCCTGAGAACAGATTTTCAAGCTGCTGCAGAAGAGCCCTGGCGGGGTGTTGTACAACGGGCTGAGGCGCCTTCCCCGTCCGCCCATCCAGGTTCTTGAATTGAGACTGCTTGCCAGTACCGTCACACCGGGTGATACCCCTGAGTGTACTGCTGTTCAAGTGAATGAGGACATCATACTCCGTCAATGAGGGCTGGAAGAGTGTTTTCGGCTCGAGAGTGACGCCCTTGTCTTTCACCAACTTGCAGGCTGATCTTGCCAAGGTCGTCATCCTGGTAGCGACGACTTTGGAAGGGTAAGGGCACCCGTCATGGATGGTATAGGCGATTCCAGATGTATCGTGGGACGTGACAACAAAGAGAGTGGTATGGCTCATACCCGGGTCGATCTTGCGCCACGCCTCCAGTCTGGTCTCGACGGCTGACCGTTCTGAGCCTGCGAGTTCTCCTGATGAATCCAGAATCAATGGCTCCACCCTCCAGTCCCATCTCGCAAGGAATTGTAATGTCCGCAGAAACCCGGTCATGGCACTTGATGGTGCCTGCCACGGGTAAGGCTCCAGGAAAACCCTCAAGGCCAACAGCTCTATCATTTCCTCGAGGAAGTGATACGAAAGCCTGTGAGAATCGAACCAACTCTTGACCAGACGGATTGTCGGTGATAGCGCAGGGAAGCGGCTGCAGAACGTTGTGATTGTCTGCGTGTGGAGGGGCAGAAGTGTGTAGAGGCGCCTGAAAGAGGCAAGAAGCTGTGCACCCTGGGTGCGCACTCGCTGGTCAAGAGTCTTGTCCTTGGTCCGCCTCTCGAGGAGGCTCTCCTCCAGGTCGCTGTGTATCCTCAACCTGAACGTAGCACCTTCTTCGTATGTCACGTCCAAGAAAGCTAGATTCTCGATCTCTGTTTGCGCTTCTTCCAGGCCGACCCGGCAAACCGTACCAGACTTAGATTCCGCTAGTAACTCGCCAATTTTGAGGAGAAAGGCGATTTTCGTACGTTGGATAGCAGCCAAATTCTCAGGCCACTTGCCGGATGCCTCAAAGTAGATGGTAGTGTCCATGGCCTGTGCTGTGACCCTTGTCGAATCGAAAATCGGCGGTCGAACGGAGGCAGATCGTAGTTCCGGTGCTGTTGCTGCAACTTGGCGGATCTGAAGCGGTAGGCCTGTCAAGTCGCGGAGATCCTGTTCGAAGATATTGAAGGCATGTCTGGCGGCTTGAAATGAGGGCGAATCCGAAGATTTGACGGGCACGACAGCAGAGAAGCGCTTGCCATGAAACTGCAAGTGTTCATCTTCCAGGTGTAGGTGCAACTTGAGGATATACCTGGTGATCTCCTCGCAAAGCGCCAATGGAGAGCTCTGCGTCCAGATCAAGCTTTCAAAAATGCTCCCATCTTTGAAGCGTCTGAGTTCGGCCTTATCTCCCCAGAACTGACGGAACTTCTTAGCAGCCTCCTTCTCTTCGGCAGTAGGCCCGTGGTCGACCTTACGTGCCATGTTGGCTGCGTCGAAAATGAGGCCGACCGAAATGGCGGAAGAATCGGAGGCAGGTGGAGACTTGAGGTCCCAGACAGCGTCGCCCACATCGTGCAGAGGCTCGAGATGGACCAGCTGTACTCTGTCACCGAGTGCCCTCGTCAATATCCTGGCCACCTTGTCACAATAACCCCACGTATCGCCGCGATATTCCTGCATGCGTATACCACCCACCTCATGGCCCCGATCAACTCGAATGAGAAGGTCATAGCACTGCAGAGGCGAGTCGGCCTTGATGATAAAGGTCGGATTAAAATGGTCCGCCTCTTGATCGGCCAAAGACGTGTGTGTCCACTTTGCGTACTGCTGCAACAAGGACGCAGACCAGGAGCTCATCTTGTACGCCACATTCAGCTGTCGTGTCGTATCAAATATTACAGGCCCAGATTCTTTGGCGGCATCCACATCATGCTTGGCGGAACCGAAGATGAGAGGTTTCTTGGCAAGATCGGCTGCGGCCAGATACTGAATGAGAGCCTTGAATATCTGGGTGCTGCTGAGTGAAGGCGACAGAGCTGCCATCCCTTTCCGGCCCCCGCCTTGAAGCAGAAGCGCGGTCAAAAATGCCCATTCAAAATGACCGAAACCACCCCGGGAGACTGAGGTCCCCAAGCCACGTTGCTGCAGCCATACACGGCCCAGAATGCAGGCGTCTCTGAATGCCGGACAGGCCTTCTCTGCTTGACGGATGACCTTGAGATAGGGGAGGTAGCAGCTCTCGGCCTTCAAGGTCGAGTTGTAGAACGGGGTGGGCATCCGGGTAGCATTCGTACTCTCGTCTTCCGACGCTGATCTGATGCAGCAGCTGGTAGGCAACAACTTGTGGCTCGGGAACAGACGTTCGGGTGCGCAAGGGATGATTCGTATTTGATAAGCCTGTTGTGACCTTTTCGGGTTCTCACCAGCGTCCTCGCCTGTTGGCTTCGGAGTGAGAACGAGGACAGGCAGGAGACGATTCTCGTGCGAGTATTCGTATGCGAGGGTGGCGCTAGAGGCGAGGTCGGGTTGGAGAGAAGCAGACAGGACGGCCAAGTAGTAAGCCCTTTTGTAGAAGTACCTGAGGTTGAGATAGTCCTTGTCCTGGAAAATGTCCTTGGGCATCTCCACAATCATATCAATGGCACGGTGGGTCTGCGATTTGATTATGGTCCTAGAGACATAGCTTCCAACCACGTTGAACTGGGCAGGTTTCTCGTAGGAGACCTTGTAGGAAGAGTCCTTGGCAGGTCTCGGGGCGGGAAAGGGGACGAGAACATGATACTTCTTTTCGAGGGCGGCGGCGGCCTGATGGATCTGCGAAGAAAGAGCACGTTAGAACCTGGCGAGACTTGGGCAGATGCCAAATGGATGTGGGAGCTCACAGGAGAGGGGCCCTGGGGCTCGATGGCTTCGATCGAAGACTTGATCTGGCGCAGAAGATCCTCCGCTCCAGCGAAAGACTTGTCGTAATTTATGCGAACCTCGCCCAGCAGCTCCTGTGTCTGCAGAACGAATGCGCTCGGCCGCGAGGTGCCAGCAGTGGCAGCAGCGTCCAGAGCAGCAGCGCGGTTCGAGGAAGACTCGTCCTGGTGAGGGTGAGGAGACTGGTGCTCCAGCTTTCTCCGTTTCGCAGGATTTGAGTCCATCTTGCCTTGGGATGAGGCGCCGAGTGTGGCTGGCCGTGAGTGGTGTGTTGGGTCGGACTTTTTGTTGGCGAAAAGGAAAAAGTTGACAAAGTCGAAAAATTTCGGAGACCGTCTGGCCGTCTTCTCAAAAGTCTGGTAAACGACAGCTTATCGATAAGAGGCACAGCACAAGGCGCCCACAGCCTGAGCCTGTACAAGGGACCTTGGAGGTACCCAGGTACCCTCATCTCAGACACAACCTTCCTGGCCCGGAGGGTTTGCCTTTGCTTCACACCCGTCATCCACCTGCCATTTCTCATCTTGCAGCAGAATCCGTTGCAAAGCCGACTTGGGCTTCTGATGGATGACGCACAGGGCGACAGCTTGACAGGCACAGCAATGACATCGACACCCACTCACTAAGACCCTTTGAACTCTGGCACTTCCTCTTGGACGCTCACAACATCAACAATCATCGCCATGTCAACCTCCAAGCTGGCCCTCAAGGCCATCAATGACGCCATAAAGAAGCAGAAGTTTGACGATGCCATCCAACAAGCCCAGGACTTTCTACAGAAGGAGCCCAGGAATTACATGGCCCTCACCTTCCTGGCGTTTGCCCTGGACAAGAAGGATAACCAGGACGAGGCCGAGAAGACCTATGAGACTGCAACAAACCTTCGACCAAAGGAGGCTACTGCCTGGCAGGGACTGATCAAGCTGTATGAGAAGCAGGGTGCCAAGAAACTGGCCCCCTACCAAAATGCTGCAGTGCGACTGGCCGAGATATATCGCGATGCTGAGGAGACCTACAAGTACCAGAAGACCGTCGATGACTTTGTCACATTTGCCTGCGCCCATGGTGATCCGCAACAGCATGTCGATGCCCTGGCCATAACCCTACCAGACAGTCCCGTCTACTCCGCCGTCGACGGCCGCACTCGTCCCGCAGAGACCTACGAGACCATCGCCAAGATCCTCGAGGCCCACGAGAAGAAGCAGATCAACACCCTCATCGGGGAGCGGAGGACTAGGATCGGTGCCAGGGTCAGCGAGGTCACTATCGAGGTCAAGCGTGAGGTCCTCGGTGCCAGCAAGCTGGCCCACATCTACCACCAGATCATCAACTGGTCCAGCGACGACGATGTCCGCCGCCATTACGAGGAGAGACTACTCCAGCACTGCTACGACCGCCTACTTGCGTTTGCCCCAGGCCCCGACAAGTCCCAGGAGCTAGACGTCGTCCTCAAGTTGGCCCGCGACATGGTCATCATAAAACATCCCTTCAGACTCGCCTGGGACATCACCATCGACTGGAGAGACTTTGGAGAGACCAAGGAGTGGGATGCTGGTGTACTCAGGGACTACTGCACCTTTTTCCCTGACACCGATCTCTGCACCGTCATCACCGCCTACCTCAGCAGCGACCTCTCCCCTTTCCCCAAATTGGAACCGCCAGCCGAGCCACCTGCCCAGAACGGCGATGATGGAGCCGAGAGTGAAGATGACGACGATGGCGGCGCCCCAACCAATGCCATCCCTCTTACCGAGAAGGAGCGGCTCGACCAGATGTACGAGGCCACGTCGACTGTACAATCACTTCTCGCCTTCCGTCTCGTGGCCGAGTACTTCCAACACTCACAGGAGTATGACATCAATGTTGAGGCGATGCGCAAGGCTCTGGACTTGGTCAAGGACCAACAGGTCAAGACGGGCATGGCTTTTCAAAACACAAAGGACGTGTACAATCTGCACCTGGCCACGGCTTTGGTCTTCTACCAGTCACCACGCCACCACCAAGAAGCCAAATCACTTTTCGATGCCGTCTTGGCCAGGGACCCGACCTCCACCCCTGCCATGATCGGCGTGGGCCTCATCTACGAGGAGGAGGAGGAGTATGGAGAAGCCGTCGAATTTCTACACCGAGCCTTGGAGAGGGACCCGGAGAACCTCCGTGTTAGGTCCGAGGCTGCCTGGGTGAAAGCCCTGAAGGGCGACTACGCCACCAGCGCAGCCGAGCTGGAGCGTTGTATACCGCTGGTGGCAGCCAAGGGAGACGCTTTCAAAGACCTCATGGCTCAGACGCGGTACCGGCTGGGCACTTGTATTTGGAATATGGACCCCTCCAAGGCCGCTAGGAAGAATCGCGGGCCCGGCAGTGCTTACCTGCACTTTATTGACTCTGTAAAGGCGGATCAGAAGTTCGCACCAGCGTACACGAGCCTTGGTGTCTACTATGCTGACTACGCCAAGGACAAGAAGCGAGCCCGGAGGTGTTTCCAGATGGCATTGGAGCTGTCTCCGTCCGAGGTTGTATCTGCCGAGAGGCTTGCCCGTTCCTTCGCGGAAGATGCGGACTGGGACAAAGTAGAGCTCATTGGCCAGCGTGTCGTGGACTCCGGCAAGGTCAAACCGCCTCCTGGCTCCAAGAGGAAGGGGATCAGTTGGCCCTTCTCTGCCCTTGGTGTTGCAGAGCTTCATAAGCAAGAATTTCCCAAGGCTATTGTCTCCTTCCAGTCAGCCCTCAGGATGTCACCTCATGATTATCACTCCTGGGTTGGGCTCGGCGAGAGCTATTACAGATCGGGTCGCTATGTTTCGGCAACTAGGGCAATTCAGAATGCCCAGAGGCTGGAGGAGTCTGCTACTATTGGTCCCGACGATATCTGGTTCACCAAGTTCATGCTTGCTAATATCAAGCGCGAGCTTGGAGAGTTCGACGATGCTATCGCTCTGTACCAAGACATCATGCAGGGCCGACCGGACGAGGAGGGTGTCGCCATCGCTCTCCTACAGGCCCTGGTTGACAGCGCCCTGGACAGTCTAGAGAAGGGTTTCTTTGGAAAGTCCGTCAACATCGCCAATGACGCCCTGGCATTTGCCATCCTCGCGCCCGAGGGCATCAAAGAGTCGTTTAACTTCTGGAAGGCGGTGGCCGACTCCTGTGCCATCTTCACTAGCATACAAGGCCGAGTCACCGATCTCCCCATAGAACATGTCCGCACGCTTCTCGGAGAAGTCGATAGCAGACCAGAATACGAACTGTTCAAGGGCGTCGATCGGGTGGACAGTACTGTCATCTTGGCTCGTGGTATCTTCCCGGATGACGAGAAAGTCGGTGTCGATCTTACTCGCGCCATTCATGCTACGATTCTGGCGCACAAGCGTGCTATCCAGGCTTCCGCACAGGATCAGCATGCGCAGAGCGTGGCTTTCTACAACCTGGGCTGGGCAGAACAGCGAGCTCATGCATGTCTGCCAGAGAGTCTGAAGGCCAGGTCCAGTCGCTACTCGAAAGTTGCCATCCGCTGCTTCAAGCGTGCTATCGAGCTCGAAGCTGGTAATGCGGAGTTCTGGAACGCTCTGGGGGTGGTGACGAGCCAGATCAACCCTGCTGTATCACAGCACGCCTTCGTCCGCAGCCTGTATCTGAATGAGCGAGACGCGCGAACGTGGACAAATCTGGGCACTCTAGGGCTTCTTCAGAATGATCTAGAGCTAGCGAATGAGGCCTTCACACGAGCGCAGTCAACAGATCCTGATTACGCCCATGCGTGGCTGGGCCAGGGCTTCGTTGCTCTGCTAAGTCAGAGGGACATCAGGGAAGCTGTCAGAGAAGCACGTGGCCTCTTTACGCATGCCATGGAGATCTCTGAGTCCTCATCGTTGCTTTCCAGACAGCAGTATGCTCTGTCGTCGTTCGACCATGTTCTTACAGCGCCACTAAATCTCAGCGTGACGTCGCTCATCCAGGCAATATTTGCCCTCAGTCAGTTGCGGGGCTTGAAGCCGCAGAATCTTGCCTACGGGCATCTCTGCACCTTGTTCCAGGAGCGACTCAGCGACTCCCAGAAGTCTGTGCCAGTCTTGGAGGATACGTGCTCGAAATTAGAGGCGGATTATGAGGTCACCGAATCGGCCGAATCTCTCACGAGGTTCGTCCTGGCGAAGACGGATCTCGCAAGAGCTTATTTGGCAATTGGCTCGTACGACCAGGCTGTCGATTGCGGGGACACGGCCCTCCAACTCAGCAGTGATGTGTCGGGCAACGAGCTGACCACAGAAGAACGGAAAAGGGCGAGATTGTCTGCACGCCTGACCGTGGGCCTCGCTCACTACTACAGGAAGGATGAGGATGAAGCGGTGGCTTCTTTCAAGTCAGCCTTGCAAGAGTCAGACAACAATCCCGACGCGGCCTGCCTACTTGCGCAGGTTTCTTGGGCTATGGGGTCGGAAGAGGACCGCGCAAGAGCTCGGGACCTGCTGTTTGAGATTGTTGGAGAAGAGCCCGAGCATGTACAGTCGGTCCTCCTCTTGGGGGTCATTGCGATGCTGGACGAGGATGGAGAGGTCCTAGAGGCGACCATCGAGACGCTGGAGGCCCTGCGGACCAACGAAAAGGTGGCGGCGGCGGAACAGTTCCAGATCGGAGAAATTTTACGGGCTGTTGCGGCTTTGTCTGGGCAGGGCGCAGATAAGAAGCTGCTCACCCAGGCACAGACGGACGTCATGCTCTACCCTCACCTCCCGCACGGATGGACCCACCTCGGAGATGTCGCTGACGCGGAGCAAGAGTTCTCACGGGAGATGGCGATCACGGTGGCCATGAAGGCTGTCCCGCCGAAGGGCCACCTTGACGCGGAGGATCTGGCCGGTGCGTATTCCTCCACCGGCAAGGCCACGGACTCTCAGGTCAGTATCTTGTTTGCACCGTGGTTAAAGGACGGATGGCAAGGATTGGGGGACGCCGTGCGTGGCGCTTAGAGGTGTGCGGATAGGGGCAGTGTTACGACCAAGATGAACATGACGTATAGATCGCTATGAGGTTCATGTAAAACGCAGAAGCAAACAACACAATGCGAGTGTTTAACAACTGAAGATTGGGAAGGGCTACATGCGGTAGTGGGGTGAGAACTTGCTTGCTTTGGGTTCGTCCATGCTCCTAGCTTTCTCGTGACACGACGACACCTCAGCCTCCGCGTCCTGCCGCAACGGCTTCCTTCAACCGAGCGGGATGGTCGTCCAGCCATGCTTTCTGCCATGGCTCTATCTTGCCTCCCAGAACCTGAGCACCCTTCGGCTCCAACAGAATAGATCCCCTGGCAACGATAGTGCCCTTCTTGAGCAAGAGCTTGGCGCCTATGTTCAGCGTCCCAATGGCTATCGCGGGCATCCTCACGATCTCCAGTCCGTAGACTTTCTGGCCCTTGCAGTCCTGCAGCACCAGCCTATGGGTGGCGTTCCTCGCAGCCGCAGCAGCCCCGGCCTGAGGACGTGCGGTTGCCTCCGGAGGTCTCGTACCCGCTGGCTCGTCGCCCTCGGCGCCGTTGTTGACAGGAAGCCGGATGACCTCTCTCCCCCGCGTCTGCTCGCCTCTTTCGATGGCCTCCAGCTCCTCGACCTGCTCCCACCTGCTCCGGGCAAGGTTTTCGATGTCGATGACCTGCACGTAGACGTCGCTGCTAAGGCGTGTCTCCTTGACCGTTGGGGAGGTGAGGCCTTCCGGCAAGCAGATGGTGGGGATCTTGGTGGTGTCCAGTAGGCCGGGTGTGGTGAGGTCCGATGCGAGGAGACGTGTTTTGGCAGTCATTACCAGGGAGGGGAG